>JBBJLR010013122.1:0-13586 GCA_037577145.1 Brachypetersius gabonensis
TACACTTGAAAAGAGCCGCGTCTCCGTTTTCCGCCATTTTCCGAATATGCCGCCGCCTCTCCCGCTGCATTATGGGACAGTGCAGTGTCCAGCGCCTCTCTACTACAGAATTCGGCCGGAAGCAGGAGGTCATCCAGGAACTTCTCGGACACAGCCCTGTACATGCGGGAACCTGGAACAGGTACTGTTTTGGTATTTATTGTGACAAAGTTGTCACAGTAAAAGCTTTTATGGGCATTTTGTGGATACCAGTAACCACTTAACTAACACACCCCTACTGTGTGTACACAGACCAGCCACAACATTCAAAGTCAACTCAAGTCAAGTAGGTTTTATTGTCATTTCAACCAGTACACAGTGAAGGGAAACAACATGCCTCCAGGACCATGATGCAACACAAGAACAAAACAGAACACCACAAGACTACAAGTGCAGACAAGATTAGACAAAAAAACACAAGAGCAACAAAACAACAGGACAAGACAACATTTAGTACAGTCCACAACAGCCCTGAAGTCAACAACAGGTTAATGGCTCTGCACCAGTCTGTTAGACACCGCACCTCCTCTCTGTGTGCTGCTTCTCTCTGTATCAGGCTTGCTTTTCAAACCCACCACAGTTGTTTCGTTGGTGAACCTGATGATATGCCAGTCATAGTAAAAGCCTTGCTGTTCTCAGGACAGCCTCATCACCCGGTCTGGCGGTTATCAGCAGCACAAGCACCTCCGCAGTCATCTACGGCTTCTGGTTGGGGCGTGTGGTGATGGTCTTGGAGACTGTAGCATCATTGAAGCACTTATTGATGTACTCAGTAACTGACGCTGTGTACTCCTTCAGGTTGGTAGAACCGCTGTAGGACGCATCCCCCGTAAACATTTCACAGTCAGTGTACTCAAAATAGTCCTATATGCTGGGATCAGAGTAGCCGAGGTGGGGGCAGAGCTCGATGCAATATGCGCCGGCAATGGTTGTATAAACACAGTCCAGCATGTTCACCCTCCCCTCATCAGAAAGTCCATATAGGATAAGTGTTTTGAAGTTCACTGATGGCTCCATACAGTGCTGGGCGGGATGTGCGCCACGACAGTGTTGAATTCCCCCGGTGAAGTGAACTCGCTCAGTGAAACCACGTCCAGGTGATGTGCATTGGGTCAGTTCTTGAAGCTAATAAATTGTGTGGTGGGTCCAAAATGGGAGGTATTGTGGGCTGTTCCACTAAAAATGATCTAAGGGAGTGGTGAGGTGTCTTGAGGTGTGGTTATATCATCTTTGTTCTATATGTGCATACATGGGATTATTAACATTTGAAACTACACAGTTTGCTAAAATAAAGTCATCCATGTCTTTTTTCTAATACAGATAGGAAACTCAGGAGTGGCCTTTTGTTTACCTCACACACTCAACAGCCATCATGTTTGATGTGGCAGCTTTTGTGTGTATACACTGAGGCAAATCTTCTTTTTGGGTTTTGACTTTTGCATTTGAAGGCTAAAAATAGAAAAAATAACATTTTACATCTTTAAGCTGCAAAAAAAATATTTTGCGAATTCCACCTGGTGTCATTATAAAAGGTCATTTGTTGAGAAGATTTCATGCAACAAAAAGCAATCGTGAAGAAGGTGAAGCAGCTTCCTAAAGTTCTTACCATAATATCTATTAAATAGGAAAAGTGACCCCGACATAATTACAAAGAGGTCAGGAGCCATAAACATTTTGTATGATGAATAATCCCAAACAAATCAAAGGCCTTATTGACAGACGTGTGGCTTCTGTTTCCCTCAGCAGTTAGTGCAGGAAACAGAGGGACGTGCAAAGTGCGGTAAAGAAAAGCGGTGGGTTAATGGCATGTTGGTCTATGTACACACCAGTGTGTCAGAGGTAACCATGTCTACACTTGCCTGTGGCTTGTACGTGGCACCAAGTGCATGTTTGCTGTTTTATCTGCCGTTCGGCTGTTCGTCAACATGTGACACAACACAATTCCCCACATTTAGCACATCCTGGAGTCTAAGGAAGCTACAAGCCTGCTGCTATTCAAATGATCTTCAATAGATTCAACCTGGATTAATAATTTGTAAGACCATATCTTGTGCCTATCAAGACTTTCTAGGTCTTTCAATTTTATGTTTCATTTAAAGCGTTTTATTTAATCAGTGTGTTTGGTTCATATGTCTTGTATTGTTTCATTTTTTGGGGTTTTGTTTTGATTAAATTCCGTTTGAATATTTTCACTCACATTTTAAATAAAGGTTACCCTCTGTGTATCTCTGAGTGAAAATGAAGGTTGGATGATGAATAGTTTCTGAATATTGACTTTTATTGAAATGTTTTATTGCCATTCAAGGCAAATCCGGACATGGCTGAATGAGGAGAACGCCTCCTAATCAACAGTGTATTAGCAGCTTCACTTTTCTGTGCTGAAAAGCGTGCAGTAATGGGAGACGCTTACAGGAAACATGCCTGGGATTTCAGTTAAGAAGTGTGTGAGATAATTCCCACAAATAGGTGTGTGTGGACATTAATGATTCACCAAAATGCATGTATGGGCTGGCCAGGAGAGGTGGAGTAAACCTACCTTCCCACCGCTCCCCGCCCCCCGCCCCCCGCCTCCCGCCCACACACACACACAGTCAGTCCATCATGTTTGGTGCGGTAGTTTTGGGGTGTATACATTGAGGAGGAATGATTATTGTTTTTGTTGATGTTGTTGATGATGTTGATGTTGTTGTTGTTGTTGTTGATGTTGTTGTTGTTGTTGATGTTGTTGTTGTTGTGGTTGTTGTTGTTGATGTTGTTGTTGATGTTGATGTTGATGTTGTTGTTGTTGTTGATGTTGATGTTGTTGTTGTGGTTGATGTTGTTGTTGATGTTGTTGATGTTGATGTTGTTGTTGTTGTTGATGTTGTTGATGTTGATGTTGATGTTGTTGATGTTGATGTTGATGTTGTTGATGTTGATGTTGATGTTGTTGTTGTGGTTGATGTTGTTGTTGTTGTTGTTGTTGTTGATGTTGATGTTGTTGTTGTTGTTGTAGTTGATGTTGTTGATGTTGATGTTGTTGTTGTTGTTGTTGTTGTTGTTGTTGTTGTTGTAAACATACACAAATACATTTTTGTGCAAATAGTGTCAGCAAAATATATGATTGTTTGAGAAGATTTCCTACAACAAAATACAATCATGAAGAAGGTAGATCAGTTTCCTAAAGTCTTAACATTATTAAACAACCCTTAAATAAGTAAAGCTACAGAACCTCAACAACAACTTCGTCAGTACAACTAATTTGATAATATGCATTTGGAAAGTTAATTCCTGGTGAGGCTTCTTTGATGATAATTAAGGTTAAAAACAGTTGCAGTGGAACAAACTTTTGGAACAAAGGGCTCTGAAGAGGAATATAAAAATATAACTTCCTGGTATTAATTCAGTTCATCTCATCTGGGGAAAGAACGCCACTCCCAAAGTGAACTCTGGTGAAGGCACAAGCCCACCTGAGGGACCCTCGTAACGATGGGGCATTGGTTTGAGGAAAAAATTGTAAAAAGACAATTACCTTTAACTGTAACATGTTAAAGCTATAAATGTGTGGGGGCTAATCATTTAAACACATTTTTGTTTATTCTTATTAATGCATACATTTTTTCACACTTAAATGCAATTTTAAAAAGACATTGTGTGGAAGTATTACATTTGTTTTAAATAAAAAAAAACAAGTGTTCAAAGTGTTCGGTGGTGACGGCCTAGTGGTTGGATACCTGCCTCTGAACCAAGAGGTCATGGGTTCGAATCCTTGCCTACAGCACTAAGCAAGACCCTTAACCCTGAGTTGCTCCAGGGAGACAGTCCCCTTGGGATAAAAGTGTCTGGTAAATGTACTTGTTTCCTGTTACTACATGAGTCCAATGTGGGCCAAGGTCCAGCACCATTTGCTGATATAAATGGAAACTAACTGCTGAGAATAATCAGGTGAGTTTAAGCAGGGAAATTAGCTGGACTCTTTTAGGGCCTGATGGGCAGGTTTGGCAGTAGGCACCTATTGTCATTAACTACTGAATAGCAGCAACTACCCCATTCCACAGTAATCACCCACAGCTGCATTCTCATTACAGGCCGACTGACTGTAAGTGAAAGAAATGAGCTGCTGGTTGGTTTCCGGGCGGATCCGCGACTAGTCCTGTGCTAGTCCTTCCAGAGCAAAGGACAGGCCTGATAGAGAACAGAAGTCATGCTGTCACTGGCTCCCGGCCAAAACACACTTTTCACCGAAAGACTAATGTGAGCAAATTCAGCCGAAAAGTGCTCTGTCAAAAACAGTCAGCTCTTCTTCCCCTTTAAAATGATAACATGAAAGAGAGCATGTCTTAACAAGAGCTGGCGCCACCCGATCTTCTTCTGAGTGTGTGAAGATGCGTGATACTTCCTGGATGAAACGTATCATAGAACTGAACTGAACTGCTTCACTTGGTGAATGGGTTTAATGCAGAGGAAGAGTTTCGTGCTGTTCACACAGTGTGCTGTGGCGTGTTCACCTATGATCAGGCGGTGATCAGTATACTGGTGGTGATGAATGCTGAAAGGGTGGGACACATTTATCTAGGCACCTTGTATCTTTAGGAACTTTGCAGTGACACATTTGTTCCCATTTTTTTCATTTATATAGAAATAAGACTACAGCGTAGAAGACTAGGTTTGGAAAATCCGAACACTCTCAACTACAAGTTTGAACAGGTATAACACACACAACATGATTCACATGTTTCTCTATCAACTCACACACACTACAAAAAGCCTCAGGAAAGAGGAAGGAGGTGTTCGTTGGGTGAGCAACAAACTGCCATAAAAGATCTTACAGGGTTGTTACTTATTTGCAGTGGATATCAGTTCTTAACTCCACAGCTGGAATCTCTCTAGAGCCTGAATTCATGCAGAACACATTCTTTTCTGGTCCCAAGGGAAGGAAAAGCTTCAGGATGGATCCACCCTTCCATCAACCCCTTCACCAGAGGTGGCAGGAGCTGTCAACGAGACGACAGGGGGCCTGGAGCAAGCCGCCTCAGCTCACCTCTTTCAAAACCACTTTTAAGAAAGCCATTTCCGCAGCCTATTATTACACACATGACCTTTAGGCAGTGAACATGAATTATAATGGCACACAGAACTGAGGCTTCCCATGTTGTCCTCTATTGTTCCAGCTGATCCAAGGCAGTGTTTGGAGACAATGGGGTGAGACCCTGAATAATAACATTGTCAGCTGTGTATAAATAGCTGTGGAATGACTTTGACAGAAGTGCTGCCTCTGAGTTCTTTATGAGAAAAGCTGCTTCCGTAGTATAATGATTATCAGAAGGGGTACAAGATAAGAGTTCTGCTTTTTCAGTAACTCTATTAAAAGCACATAATGAAATACAAAATACAGCTGCAATAAAATCTCTAGGAAAAATGGCTATTGTACTGGCAGCAGAACAGCTTTTGGAACAACACAATCGAAACAGCGGCAAGTAATTGATCAGCAGAGCAATCCGTGGCTGGAGACAATGTAGTGGTATTTGCTGATAATTTCATTTCAGTGACAACTATTGAAGGCTTTTCTGCTGCTGCATCAAATTCAAATTCAGAGTAACTTTACAGGCAGGACTTTTTCAGGAACAAAGCTGTCATAGCAGTATATAATGTTTAAAGTAGTTGAATATTCAAAAAACTGAACATCATATAAAAGTAACAGCAATTATAGAGTTATTGATAAGGATAATGATAACCACAGACCAAAATGTACTAAAGTAACAAAGATTATGAAACTGTGTTAATTAAAGATTAGCATGAAACTCTAATAATGTAAACACATGCTAAGCTTAACATCTGGTTGACATTTTTTATGCTTTTATGGTAATAACTGCTTATTGTTACAAAGCAGTGGCAGTTTCTATAAGACAACAGAAGAAAAATTGAAAAATAATTAAAAAAAACTTCATAACTATCACTTTTTCATTGGTGTGAAACAAAAAAACGCTAATAAAAATAAGGATGCTTTCCTAATTTCAGCTCCTTAATAGCGTTATAGTTGTATTCGGCTCTGGTGAAAAACGTGAAACAGAGAATTACAGTGAAATATGTTTCACAGCATCATTTTAGTGTAAATCTCCTCAGACCCGGCGGCTCGTGGATTTTCGAGGTTTCAATGGACTCTTATGTCCCACCCCACCCAGTGACTGCCTGCTGTGATTGGGTAGTTCTCCACTTCAAAATGACTGGCATAACACTGCGCCCAATCACCGCCTTTGTTTTGATTTCATTCTATTTCATGTACTGAGCGCTAAACAAAACACATAACATATTCTTTACTAGTATTTATTAATAATATTTCTTTTTATTTTATATTTTATTAGTCGTCAATGAGTGCACAGAAGGAAGGGCATTAGCTTGTTAGCTTGACCACTTGGTAACGATCCCCACCCCCACCCTGCTGGTCTGACAGAGTGATTAACAGCTTCACCCAGAAGACCAGGAGGGTGGAATTTATTTATAAGGTGAGAAAGAAGTTTCATATGTTTTCTTGGGATTCAGAAATATTGTTAATTATGTACTGTTTTAACTGTTCTACTGTTCTACTGTTTTTGTGCATTAAAAACTGGCTTTTTTCTTTTGTCAGGGTTAGTGCGTAGCTGGCAGAAACTTGGTAAAAAGCTGATGTTGATTTCATGGGTATGAGGAACAGATGTAGACAACTTAAGCACTGATGTACGTTGTTCTGGATAAGTGAATTTGCTAAATGCCGTATACATAATGTAACCGTCAGTCTTATCAGTATTATGGAGCCAATAACTACTGTATATTAATCGAGTCACATAGAGGTCTTGGTCAAAAAGAAACTTTAAAATTCAATAATATGAATTTAATTTGAATATGTAATAATGACAGTACTGATTACTCCAGTTTTGGA
Organism: Brachypetersius gabonensis; assembly: GCA_037577145.1. NCBI lineage: Eukaryota > Metazoa > Chordata > Actinopteri > Characiformes > Alestidae > Brachypetersius > Brachypetersius gabonensis. Next base: position 6,935 of record JBBJLR010013122.1, read on the forward strand.
AACTCTTCCTTTAAAAGTCTTTCTTAGTTTTTCCTGTAGTACATTATTTTCTATCTGATCTACACTCACACAAGAAAGAAGGCAGCTGAGGTGTCTGTGGGTAGTCTGCAATTCTAGGGCCAAAATGATACCGACAGCAGTGATGGATATCATTAAAACACTAGGGTTAAATGGCCATATGATATCAATTTAAGTGCACAATACTAGTTTTCAGTACTGTGTACCTAGAGAAACTAGGACTGGAAAACAATACCAAATTTCATCCATGTATTCATTATTAGAACCATTTATATTTATTCAGGGTAGGGTGTTGCAGATTAGTCCATATATAACATGATAATATCAACATGATTTATTTTTGCATTTAAAATAAATATTGAAACAAAAAAAATATTTTGAACAACATACTGCTCTATTGACAGCTAAGAAGATAAATGGCAATATATTTTAAAATGTCCTTCATGGTTAACCTCTGTAAAGGGAGCAAGCTCTGGTCTTTAAAGAACTGAAATATACAATAAAACCAACTGGTTGTTTTAAAAAAGTCCACAGCAAGTGTTCGATTGTACTGTGACTAAGTGGCAGTGCACACCATTTACAAGAAAAGTCAATGAAGATGCCATTCATATAGAACTTCTGAATATTTCTTCCTGTGTGGGATGGCGCTGTTTGAAGATAAATAAGATAAATAAGTGAAAATGTCAAATAAATGAAGGGGGAAAGAAAAACCTCACTCTGCCAATGTAGCAGCTGATACTCCAGGACTTTCCCTTCAATGTTGAGGCACCTATTACGCATTACCGGGGGGTTCCCTAATAGCTCTAACAATAGATTTTCCATCAAAATAAATAAGACAAGGTTTGAATGATGGGTCATTTGCCATCTGCTCAGCTTTTCCTGTAACACCTTCCTCAAACACAGGACCAGAAACTGAGCTGCCATGACTTGCGTAATTAGACCAGAGAAACCACGGCATCCGTATACACCTGAACATCTAAGGCAGAGGGCACAAAGCTGTCAGTTACTTCTGATGAAAACAGCTACTTGTTTTGGAAGGCAAATGCATCTGAAACAGTTAACACAAGTTATTACAGGAAATATTCACAGATACCCTGATCTTTGAGATTGCTTTACAACAGGAAGTTTAGGTCCGAATGTGTGACATCCCGGTCATCGGCCACTAGAGGCCGCCATTGTGTATTTTGTATGTTTTGGACTTTTATTTTGAAATCTTCATTGTGTCTAATTCCGGGGGAATTAGGTTGTACTAATAAAGGTTGTACTGGGTTTAGATTTAAATGATTGGACTCAGTCATTGGTTCTAGTCTTGTCTTGTAAGTATTGAAAGGGTTTGTGTCGGACCACCACCTCATGCACCCCTCACTTCACCTACCTGTATGTGTTAGATAAGCTTTTTTGTTTGTGTTTTGTGTTTGTTAATAAAAGTCAGTAAAGACAATGGGAGCCTGTAACAGGTGGACTGACCTCCGCCACAGGCGCAGCAGAATCCCCCAGGAGCTCCTCGACTCCTAAACCAGCCCTGAGGACGTAGGCTCCCATGCCTGCATCGAGCACTTCGGCTCCCAGGCCGCCGCCGAGTGACGTCCTCCCTGGTGCTCGCTTGGTTCTCATGCTGGTTTCTGTACCTGTTCTCAACGTGGCAGCCGCCATCCCTACATGGCTCCTACATGGCCCTAGAACGGGATGGACAAGTGGGAGAGGTTGATAGGCTTCCACCCGAAGGACAGTCTCCTACAGGGTGGGGGGAAAAAAATGCCAGTGGGACCCACATAGGTTTGGCCGCCGTCGGCCCCTGCTCAGCCCCATTCTTCTCTTGTGTGGACCGGGTGGCCCTTTTCCCTCTCCGGGGCTGCGCTGTCGGGGGGGATATGGGGAGGGGGGTTTTACTGTGACGTCTGGTGTATTTTGTATGTTTTAGACTTTTATTTTGAAATGTTCATTGTTTCTTATTTCTGGTAATTATTTCTGGTTGCATCTGTATTAGATTTAAGTGATTGGGCTCAGTCTTTGGTTCTAGTCTTTGTCTTTTATGTATTTAAAGGGTTTTGGCTCATGCATCCCGCACTTCACCGATTCATATGTGTTAGATTTTTGGCCCTCAAGCCTTTTTTGCTTGTGTTTTGTATTTGTTAACAAGTCAGAAAAGACAATGGGAACCGGCATCTGTACTTCGCTCCCTGAGCATGACGTGACAGAATGACCTTGTTTACAGACTGAACTCTCAATAAAAACATGAATGATCATGCTCAGACAGACTTTCTGAATTTAAATTAACATATTTAAATTTAATTCATGTTAATTAACAAGTTGTATAATATCCTAATTATTTTATCAATATGGATGTATTATATAATACGTCAATGTGTAAAATATAAGGTGTCTGACCTTAAAATTGTATTTTTTTCATTGGCAACTTTAAGAAGAAGGCATTTCTGTGTGAAATACTTCTTTATTATTGGTCTGCTGTTCAGATCTGCCCTTCCACCTCCAGCTGACAAAAGTGTAACCTAATAAGACGGCTAGACGTCTTCTTTCGAGTGTTCAGTTCATATTAGACCTAACATGCCTGATTTGTTCCAGACACCACTGCTAACAGTGTCTGGTGACTAAAAAACAGACTTTTAATTCTTCCTTCCTGTTCTTAATTCCATCACTCCCAGTCAAGCAGAAAATACAATGGCCCAAGACCACATTTTCCAAAATAGGATGTACCCCATGAGCAAATGGGCCACTATCGTGCTAGCAGCACTAGTCCTGTCTGCCGCTTCATTTTTATCTCTGCTTCTCATAAGACAATGGGTTTTGACTGAGGTAAGAGAGGAAAAATAAAAAAGGCCAGGGGGGCAAGTATGAGCCCCAGGGGAACGTCATGTGTCTTTCAGATAAGGCCCGAGTGCCAGCCCTGCATTTCCTCAATTACACAGCTAAGGGTACTTATCTCCAACGGACCCCGACAGTTAGTGGAGACCACTTGAACGCTGAATGGCGCTGGCAAGGCTGGGCTTAGCTTTCTTTCATTTTTGGTGCTATACAAGTAAAATGTCAAGGTCAAGACAGAGGCAAGGTTTGTCAGTGTTAATGTTGCTACTTCACAGATGTTCAACCTACACTGAAAGATTATGTGAGAGAGCAGTAATTCTGCTGGTATCTATATTAATTGTAGGTATTACTGTGCAAGTATTAACTGGCATAATCGTGTTTATAAATAAACCTGGAATTATTGAGAAAAACATCAGGGTGGTAACAATATATGCTTGCAATAAATATGAATAAGGAATAATAATAATAATTCATATCACGGTAATATTTAAAATATCATAAAATTAAAACACTGACAGGTGAAGTGAAAAATATGAATGACCTTTTACAGTGGTGGGATTTATTAGGCAGCAAGTGAACAGTCACTTTTTGACGTTGATGTGTTGGAAGCAGGAAATAAAGGCGAGTGTAAGGATTTGATTGATGATGTGATGCTGGACGACCGGGTCAGAGCATCTCCAACACAGCAGCCTCGCTGGATGTTCCTGGTGTGCAGTGGTCAGTGCTCAGAGGAAGGACAATCAGAGAACTGATCAGAAAACACAGTGCAGTGCCCCCTACTGTGTATGGGGCTGCATAGCTACAGACCAGTCAGAGTGTCCATACTGACCTGCCCTGTTCACTACTGAAAGCAAATACATTCCTGGACCATGGAGCAATGGAAGAAGGTAGTCTGGTTTCTAAGATTTTCATGAGGACAGCCGGGAGCATGTATGTCTTACCTGGGGAAGGGATGGACCAGGATGTACTTTGGGAAGAAGGCGAGCCAGTGGAGGCAGAGTGATGCTCTGGGTGATGTTCGGTTGGGAACCTTGGATACTGCGTTCCTGTAGATGTTACTTTGATAGCACTAACCTAATCACTGCTGCAGACCAAGGTCACCCCGTCATGCAACATCGTTCCTTTACAATAATCCCTCTCTTTCAGCAGGATGGTGTGCCCTTTCTAGGAAGAGTTTGAGGATCTTTACAAAGATCTCACAGTTCAAGGCCTTCAAATTTGCCAGATCTCAGTTCGATCGAGTGTCTGTGAGATGTAGTCGACCCCTGAAATGTACTTTCCAGGAGCACCCATGAACTGGGGAAACACAAATTTGTGATGTGGTAAACATAATGCCTTTAAATGCCTATTTTCAGTCTAAACTCTAAATATGCCTAATTTTTTGGTAACATTAATATTTGTTACAAAATTAGTAAATTAAAAATCTTAATTGTTTAGTACTAAAGTGAATGAAAAATGATACAGTATTGCCAAGGAAAAAAGAAAAAAAATGCAATATGTGGGGATTCTGCAGACAATTATTAGCTCAGTTCTAAGAAAAAATCTGCAGATGACGGGGGTTTACGCCAGAACTTAAACGATCTGCTGCAACATCTTGGTGCAGAGCCACAGCAGCTCAGAGGTCTTGTGCAGTTCATGCTTTGATGGTTCCAAGCTGTTTTTGTGGCATCAGAGACAGATACAATATTATTCCAGGTTTGTTCTTGCTCTTCTTCAGAGTCAGAAGCATATTTACAAAACATTCTCTTTCCAAAGTGTAGCTTATCAACACAGCAAACCCACTTCAATATTAAATACATATTTTTACATACAAATTTCAAATAGGAAGCAGAAGACCAAACTCATGTTAGAGTAAGAACATTGTATCGTGTTCATTAAGGACTGTGACCTCCAGACAAACTATTTTGCAATTAAGTATTTTTTTTAGTATAACAGCAAAGCGGTCGTGGTGTGTGTGTGTGTGTGTGTGTGTGTGTGTGTGTGTGTGTGTGTGTGTGTGTGTGTGTGTGCTGCATGATGGGGCTGTTACATTGTTTCTGCTGTGTTGTGATCTACTCTTCTTCAAACAAAAACTTAAAATACAGGATTTTAATAAATGAAGGGACCACAAAAAATGTAGTTTTATGAAACTTAATGTAGTGAGAGGAGAAAAAGCCACAACTGACAGCAGACAGAAACTGTAGAAACATTTATTGGAAGGTAATTGACAACATCAAAAAAAATAAATTAATCCAGTGGTTAAAAAGGAAAATATGAATCCAAACTTTTATCTAAAACCCATTTATGACAAAAAGGGGCCACTGTGCCTACAGACCTGTGTGTGTGTGTGTGTGTGTGTGTGTGTGTGTGTGTGTGTGTGTGTGTGTGTGTGTGTGTGTGTTTCCCAATAATTTACCATCGAATTAACAAACTAACAAAACTTGAAAAACTACTAAGCAGAGACGAAGAGAAGAAACTTTCACCCTTTTTGTTTAATATCACTGGAAAGTTCCACACATTTCTATTCGTCTTCCACCATTTTCTCCAACTCTTCTGTCCAGTCAAAAGGACAATCCTCCTCGAAATCTCTGGAAACAGGGAAACAGGGAGGCTGTGACGTGAGGAGGAGGGAGGAGGAGGAGGGATATTCCAAAAAAGCTGAAAACAGAAAAGTGGGCTAAAAGAGAGGTTTTAAGTCACTCACGTATCTTCATCATCTGAACGTGGTTCCAGTCTGCTGTGGTCAGTGTGGACCTCATCTGGGCCGTCAGGAGCATCACCACTCTGCTCTGCAGCCAAAGGTCCAAGCAGAGCATCAGCACCTATAGGATGTCAAACCCAGATAAACAGCCATTCACCAGCCTCTGCTTTCATTTCAACCATCTACACAGAAAACAGTGAACTGAAACAATGATCCTCCAGAATCTTGGAGCAGCACAAGAACTAAAACAGAGACACCACAGGACTCCATAAGTGCAGGACAGCGGGACAGCAGGACAGCAGGACTGCGGGACAGCAGGACTGCAGGACAGCAGGACAGCGGGACAGCAGGACAGCGGGACAGCGGGACTGCAGGACAGCGGGACAGCGGGACAGCAGGACAGCGGGACAGCAGGACAGCGGGACAGCGGGACAGCGGGACTGCAGGACAGCGGGACAGCGGGACAGCGGGACTGCAGGACAGCAGGACAGCAGGACAGCGGGACTGCAGGACAGCGGGACTGCAGGACAGCGGGACAGCGGGACAGCAGGCCTGCAGGACAGCGGGACTGCGGGAACGCGGGACTGCAGGACAGCAGGACAGCGGGACTGCAGGACAGCGGGACTGCAGGACAGCGGGACAGCGGGACAGCAGGACTGCAGGACAGCGGGACTGCGGGACAGCGGGACTGCAGGACAGCAGGACAGCGGGACAGCGGGACAGCAGGACAGCGGGACAGCGGGACTGCAGGACAGCGGGACAGCAGGACAGCGGGACTGCAGGACAGCGGGACAGCGGGACAGCAGGACAGCAGGACACGGTGTGCAGAAAATAAGGAGTTTGCAGGACAAGAGCAACACACAGTGCAGGCAGGAGCAGTAACAGCACCAGTGTGAGTGAATACTATAACAATATATTCTTACAACAGAATCAAGAAAAAATACAAGAACATGTAAAGATTAAGGTAGAAAGCAACAAAACATTGTGCAAGAATAGCAAACAGAAGCAAGAAGATTTTAGTGTGTGTGCAGTGTGACTAGGTGAAAGGAAGTAGTTCAGCGTGTGTGTGTGTGTGTGTGTGTGTGTGTGTGTGTGTGTGTGTGTGTGTGTGTGTGTGTGTGTGTGTGTGTG
>JBBJLR010013146.1:0-13584 GCA_037577145.1 Brachypetersius gabonensis
CACACACACATACATATACACACACACGTACACACGTACACACACACACACACACATACATACACACACACACACACACACGTACACACACACACACACACACACACACACACATATACACACTGACATGCTACAGGAACACAGTCAAACCCAGAGGACTTGTCCAGGCGAAACCCGTGAAGTGTGTTGTTTAAGTCATATAAAGTTATTTTAGTTATATAAAGTTATTTTAGTTATATAAAGTTATCTAAGTCATATAAAGTTATCTGAGTTATATAAAGTTATCTTAGTTATATAAAGTTATTTAAGTTATATAAAGTTATCTATGTTAAATATAAAGTTATCTTAGTTATATAAAGTTATCTATGTTATATAAAGTTATCTAAGTCATATAAAGTTATCTTAGTTATATAAAGTTATTTTAGTTATATAAAGTTATCTAAGTTATATAAAGTTATCTAAGTCATATAAAGTTATCTTAGTTATATAAAGTTATCTTAGTTATATAAAGTTATCTAAGTTATATAAAGTTATCTAAGTCATATAAAGTTATTTTAGTTATATAAAGTTATCTAAGTTATATAAAGTTATCTAAGTTATATAAAGTTATCTTAGTTATATAAAGTTATCTAAGTCATATAAAGTTATTTTAGTTATATAAAGTTATCTGAGTTATATAAAGTTATCTAAGTCATATAAAGTTATCTTAGTTATATAAAGTTATCTGAGTTATATAAAGTTATCTTAGTTATATAAAGTTATCTTAGTTATATAAAGTTATCTAAGTTATATAAAGTTATCTAAGTTATATAAAATTATTTAAGTTATATAAAGTTATCTATGTTAAATATAAAGTTATCTTAGTTATATAAAGTTATCTAAGTTATATAAAGTTATTTAAGTTATATAAAGTTATCTATGTTATATAAAGTTATTTAAGTTATATAAAGTTATTTAAGTTATATAAAGTTATCTTAGTTATATAAAGTATGTATTTAAAGAAAGTAAAGAAATGTATTTTAACATATTCATGGTGAATGTATTGCATCATATAATCTTAGAATTAAAGTGTGATTGTTGTTCTTTTGTCCCAAGAGCACTTTACCACTTTCTGAAGTCGGGATAGTAGCATTAATGTGGGCCAGAAATACTGATTATTTCCTCTTTAAGAAAGAAAACTAAATAAAACACACAGTTATACTTTCTCCAGTCGGGTTTTTGGATAGATGACATATATATTGTGTTGCCTCTGAGCGAACTCACTAAAATAACAACATGTTATTTTAAAGAAAGTAAAGCAAGTTATACAATAGATAGCTTCATCAGCTCATTCTCAGAAACATTATACCACGTTAATATTTATCACTGACACATAACAACATGCTTTACGCTGCAGTTAACCTCTTGTAATTTTCTATTTCAGCACATACAGCTGTTTTAATGGTTCCGTGCCTAAGGCAGAAGGTTACTACTTTATTTGGAGGAAGTGCTGCTGATTGAAAAGCATTGTGGTGGTGTTTTTAGATTTTGGCCGTTCTAAAACCAGTGTGAACACTGTAGTACTTCAGATTAGAGTTTCACTAAATGTATATGTACATAATTATTTAGTCTATTGTATAACTGTATTTTGCTGATTTCCTTTTCATATCCCATGATTCCATTTAGTTCAGTTCAATGTAATGATAGCACTTTTACAACCAAGTTGTCACAAAGCAGCTTTACAGAGTCCAGGTCCGAGTCAAAGGCGACAGAGACGAGAAAAAACTCTCTCAGCTTGAGGAGGAAACCTATGGGGAACCCGTCCTCCTCAGTTCGACCCGGAGAGAAAGAAAAGAGAGTCTTTATGGGGTTGAATAAGAAGAGAAGGCCTTCATGAACACGATTATTGACAGACAGGCCGTCTACGTGGTACATTTGTTGAAAGAGAAACTGAGAGTCTGTAGTTGTCCATAAAACAATGGGACCAGGAGCAACTAATGACTGATTCCTGTATCTGTGTCGATGGTGGTTAGACAGGGCTAAACTGTTAGGAGAGGGAACCGTTGGTACTCAGAGCAAAAGGTCAGTATCATCTTAACACATCCCAACGTCCCATCAGCAGCTAAAGCAGTGTTTTAGTTGGTGACTCACTACATTTCTTAATAAAACTCTAATGGATGAAGTTCTCTAGAGTAACATGATCTTCCTTATAAGTCCATGTTAACTTTAAAGCGTTGCGGTCGTTAAGGAGTGACCTACAACTGAAAGCCTTATATAGATGCCACGTTGGAGCATCAGCGTCAGTGAGCTGCGGGGCTATTTACTCTAACAGAGAGTTTGGCAGCCTGGGAGTCACCGATGGGTCAAGCCAACACTTCCCTTCCTCCTGGGTGGGTTAGTGCAGTTGTTTGGAAGATGATACCATGCAGTGAGCATCCCTCAGCAATGCCTGGTGAGAAGTGGTTTAAAGAAAATTGTTCTTTAGAAAATTTTGGGCTGGAGGAAAAAAATGTTTTACACATCCTTAGTCATTTTGCCAGGTTGCGTTATTTAGACAATAATGTAAACATAACTAAGGAAGGCTTGACGGGTTGTTATAAAGCCAGAATGGGTGGCTAAATGAGTCTTTGTTTGGTAAGCTAAGATAAAACCAGTTTATTTGAAAAGTTGAGTTATCATCTTAAGTGGCTGGAATGGCTTTATGTCTCACTTAAACACCATCAGATATCACCTACTTACCCAGTTCCCCTCTTCTAACACAAAAAGTAGAGCTCACACAGGCCTGGGCAATTCCCCGATGAGTAGAATCAGGTATGTTACATGTGCTGCAGTTGTCTCTGGGACGGGGGTCTGGCTCTTGGCTTTACGGTGTGCCAGATAGGGGTCATGCATACAAATAAGAAAGAGAAATGAGTTCATAGGAAATTAAAACTGAAGCATTCACTGAAACACACACAGCCTCTCTGAAGAAATCTCTTAACCCAGAAAAACTGTCAATAAAACTTAAAACGATAAGCATATTCTTCATTATTATATAGCCCTGTCTTCCAGAAGGCATCAGGTTCACGGAGAGTAATAGACAAGCATTATTCTTTCTCAAATAGCAGCTCTGTGAATGAGTGAAACTATAAATAATATAAAAAGTTAAAGTTAACCGTTATAGACCATTACTGAGTTGCATCAGTTACAAAGGAGACCAGAAGATTTATGGATGGAACACATGTAACACTTTGAGCACGTCAGTGGAAAAGAGTAATCTTGGAATGTCCCTCATTCCATGTCCCTGTAAAACTTCATGTCTTTCCTGCCTTTGTGTAGTGGAATGCATTCATGAGGCACTTCTGTGTCTTGAAGTAAATTATTTGTTTCTCAAGAAGCCCTTGGCAGACACCCTGATTTGGACAACACTAACTAAAGCTGTTGGTTGTATTTAAAACTTGTTTTCAAACTACATGCACACTACAGGCTTTATTTGGATTTCTGTTGCCTAGAACTGTGACCTGGCTCATTTTTACAGTACACATCCCCAAGCATTTGTCTGCATGCATTGCTGTTTAACTCTACTAGGGAGCCATAAACTTGAGTAACTATAAATTCAACCACAAGAAACACCCGAAACAGAGAGGTCCTCTCCACTGAGACAGTTTGACAGCTGTGAGTGAGATGCTGAGCTGGTTTGACAGGAAGGAATGGCACTAGAAAATAAGCAGAACTAAGAGCTAAACGAGTTCACAGTAAGCTTAAAGCTTAATAGTCCTCAGTAAACAAACTCCTCTACCTCACTGTACCTCACCTGTCTCTCTACCTCTCTACCTCACCTGTCCCTCTACCGCTCTACCTCACTGTACCTCACCTGTTTCTACCGCTCTACCTCACTGTACCTCACCTGTCTCTACCTCTCTAACTCACTGTAACTCACCTGTCTCTCTACCTCACCTGTCCTTCTACCGCTCTTCCTCATTGTACCTCACCTGTCCCTCTTCCTCACTGTACCTCACCTGTCTCTCTACCTCTTTACCTCACTGTACCTCACCTGTCTCTCTACTTCACTGTACCTCACCTGCCTCTCTACCTCACTGTACCTCACCAGCCTATCTACCTCTCTACCTCACTGTACCTCACCTGCCTCTCTATCTCACTGTACCTCACCTGTTTCTCTACCTTTCTACCTCACTGTACCTCATCTGTCTCTCTACCTCTCTACCTCACTGTAACTCACCTGCCTCTCTACCTCACTGTACTTCACCTGCCTCTCTACCTCACTGTACCTCACCTGTCTCTCTACCTCTCAACCTCACTGTACCTCACCTGCCTCTCTATCTCACTGTACCTCACCTGTCTCTCTATCTCTCCACCTCACTGTATCTCACCTGTCTCTCTACCTCTCTACCTCACTGTATCTCACCTGTCTCTCTACCTCTCTACCTCACTGTACCTCATCTGTCTCTCTACCTCTCTACCTCACTGTAACTCACCTGCCTCTCTACCTCACTGTACCTCACCTGTCTCTCTACCTCACTGTACATCACCTGTCTCTCTACCTTACTGTACCTCACCTGTCTCTCTACCTCACTGCACCTCACCTGTATCTCTACCTCACTGTATCTCACCTGTCTCTCTACCTCACTGTACCTCACCTGTCTCTTTACCTCACTGTATCTCCCCTGTGTCTATTAGTTGGAATGTACTTTGTTTTATAAATGTTTTAGCTTTTCCAATTTCTCAGAAATAGCACAGAAAAAAAGAACACAGAACACAGAAAATGACAAAATGAAGAAATAAGTTTTGTAGTGACAGTGCAGTAGAGAAGTAGATAGTACACAATAAAGTAGGGAGTCAAGTAGGAAATGTTTCCATTAGGAAAAAGCAAGCACGTGTGGCCTTTTTCTTCTGACCAACATCAGCCAGGGTGTTTTATCAAAGAAGCTTTAATAAAATGTGTTCATGTTTATTTGATGTTTATAACCACATCATTCAAAGCACCTATATTGTAAATTTTAAGTGCTATTTGCTTTGTCCTTGATGGATACCCTCATTACAAGACTCTGTTTATCATCTCATTGTTAAACATAACCTTTGTATCGAGCATTAGTCTTTGTCTCATTCAAATGTGCTTGTGTACAGGATATTAGGCATCTGTACTTACAAATGAATCAGATCCTCATGCTTCATCAGAGAAACATGCAAATTGTCCAACTGTATATTCACAAATCCACCAAGCCGGCACCTTTTATGGCCATCTGTGCACCCCAAAGGACTCGGCCGAAACTGACTCAAGGTGTGTGCTGTACTAGACCCCTGAGTCACACACAGTAATCGCAGTGGAAGTGCGTGTGTGTGTGATTCCATTACAGAACGCAGGCTCTGTTTTCCACAGGCTTATCTGTAGTCATTCCAGAGCACTGGTACTACGTGATCATATGGTAACTGCACATTAGCGGAAGAAGACAGGGCTATTGCTGGGATCTCTACAGTTATGCCGACTTTGGTGGGAAAGAGCGACTAAACTGGTTCCAGATCAGCTGATAAAGCTTGGGAATAACAGCAAGCATTCAGACAAAATTACGTAGATGTTTGGGAAACTGAATGTTGTGCTTTTTAATCTTGTCTTTCAGCTCAACCCATGACTAAACTTGAGTGTTTCCAGCAAACCGGAAGGAAGACAGAGCGAGCGAGAGGAAGAGAGAGGGAGAAGGAGAGGTGGGGTCCAGGAACTACCCATGGAAAAATCTCTGGAAACATGAGTCACAAAATTATGATTCTGAATCATCTGATCCAGTGTTCCACCCACCCCTTGTCTCTCACAAGTCCTCTCTGGTTCTTTTTGGTTATTTCCTCACATTTATTTCTGAATAAGGCTCTTTATTAAAAGTCTTATGATCATAAAATGCCTCTCCCATGTTTCCCGGTTTCTCTGAGAGAGAAAAATAGAAACATAGCGCACTCATTCTCACTCTCTCTGTCTGTCAGTAGCCATTTGTTCACCAATGCAGGGCAGTGTATCAGACTGAAACAGCTCTGTAGGGTAAGCATACTGCTCTCACATTCATGGACCTCAGAGCACCATTTAGCATTGCGTTAAGTATAAGAGCATATTTGGCTATTGCCTAATCAGCCCAACTCCATTCAACTCCATTCATACCATATGAAGGAAGTAGTTTGGCTAATGCTGCAGTGGATGACATGGCCCATTGGTTTTTAACTGGTAGATAAGGATGGATGGAAAAAAATATCCTGTCCAGTGGTACAAGCTACCCTGCCCAAAAAAGGTTTCAGGTCCCCAACCTATGACCTCAGAGCATGTGATTTAGTCCAGCTGTGGCAAAAGGAACACACGAAGAGAGATCCATGTTCTGCTCCCCATGGTTTTCCTATGCTGTGAGAAGTTGCTCCTTGTCTTGCCAGAAGTCTGGTTTATATTAGCGATTTGGCGCGGCGCCCCGCGGCGATTCGCATGGCCACAGGAGCTGTCAGTGCCCAGGCTCAACAAGACACTCACATACATACACACACACACACACACACACACACACACACACACAAACACACACACACACACCTCTACTCCCCTCCCCGTTTCCAAAAAGAATGCTTAGGCTTCTGACCAGGGTCTGGAACATATGAGCGAGCTGTCACTGGAGCTTTGGCGAGTGAGCAGTCCGGTTGCTAGGGTTGTGGGGAGTGTGTGTCAGCGCGCTCCACTGAAACACCACGTCATGTTCTGAGCGGGGACTGGGGAATTCAAGGAGGGGCCCCAAGACTTCTCGCACTGACGCTAGCAGAACCAGTGGCCTCCATCTTGAGCCACAGCCAGATAGAGGAATTGAAAATAACAGAGAAGGCCAAAGAAAGAGAAAATGAGGAAGAGGGTGGATGAAATGAGACGTAGTGGGGAAAGCAGCATTAGAAAAGTTGAATAAACAGTCACAGAGTCCAGGCAACCCAGTGATGTCACCACAGCTTAAAGCTTTAGCAAAGCTCTAGAGTGTGTGGTTACTGGGAGTATTTAAAATGTTCACACCGGTTGTGTTTTTATTCTTATCATGGTTCTTAGCTTAGTTTAGATTCATGGCTCTTCTTAAAATCTTTTAGATAGAGATTCTTTAAATCTTAAAAAGGTTATTCTCACACATTTACAAAGAAAAGTTCAATTGAAAGGTTCTGCTATCCACAATATTTTATTTAAGAATACAAAGTTTAAAGATGATCAGGAGTTTCTAATATATTTTTGAATAGAAAACCTGCATATTCCCAGACATCAATAAACCACAGTTTCTCTACTCAATCTCATACCACAGCAAGTAAATTCTTCTTCTCTGCCATGTCTAAAGCCCCACCGTGTCTGTCTCACACTTATAATAATAGTTGTTCAATGGCTTGGCAGCCAGAGACACAGGACAGCTTTGATTCCTCTCGTTTTGCTTTTTAAACACTAAGCATTCCCGTGCTTGTCTTCGGCCTTAATTGCTTCCATCTTTCTCAGCTGCAGCCCCAGCTACATTGACTACGGTGAAAATGAATTGGGATGGTGGAACAGAGGGCAGGGAAGTGAAGGTCAGGTCACTTCTACTGGATTTCTGAAACTAACCAAAACTGCTTGTTCATGTTCACAAGTCCTTTGAACAAGCAGGTCACGGCCAACAGTCCACACAGGAACATGATATCTTCTGCCTTTTTGTTCTTCTTCCTTTTCTTTATCTAGTTCATTCCCTTACAGAACAATAGGTGAATTAAGACCCTGGAGCACAAAACCACAAACTTCTGAAAAGGGATGATACTTGCTGCCAAATCCTGAGGTAGGCAGAAGGACGACAAAAGTAAACAAAGGGCATTTGAGAATGAAGACAGATTCAGGTCTCTACTGAAAGCTATGTGGATGAGAGACGGCACAAGAGTGAAAGTGTTTGATTAGAAACATATTGCACAGGGATATTTGCCCTCAAGTGTCCTTTTATTGTAATTTACTGAGATTTTCATGAAACAACTCATCTTGTACAACTCAGCATGTTTCATTTGCTCTCAAATGCACGCATTAAGGATAATATTGTTTGCTTAAATACATAAAATGACATTAAATCAACAAATTCTAAGTGTTTATGCTGCATACAAGGTTCCTTTCTGAGAACTCTGTGTGAATGAAAGTTTGTAGTTAAAGGGTTTTGATCATTTACATTTACGACATTTATCAGACGCTTTTATCCAAAGCGACTTCCAATCCCTACCTACAGGGGGCAGTCTCTCCCTGGAGCAACTTGGGGTTAAGGGTCTTGCTCAGGAACCCAGTGGTGGTGCTGAAGGTAGGATTCGAACCCATGACCTCTTGGTCTAGAGGCAAGTATCCTACCACTGAGGCCCTCCACCCCATGGTCCGTTGGTTATGTTCGCACTAAATCTGGCAGTAAAAGTAGATTCTTATGAGGCACATTCCTAATGCTGCCCACCGTGAGCCCCCTGTTCTCCAGGTGTTTCTACACACACACACACACACACACACACACACACACACACACACACACACACCACATTGTCTATATAAAATCATTTAGACATGGATGATTCAAGGATAACCTTAAACCACAGATTCTTGAATGGTATTCTATTTTTCTTTTGAGATAATCTCATACTGATATAATAATGATATAATAATCAAACAGTAAAAGACTCCAATTGTTGAGTAATATGACTGTCAAATTTGATTTTTGTTTCAACACATTTCAGTTCAGTTGTCACAATTGACTGGTTTTCCTCACATTAGATGTCAGTTTTTGTATAAAACCAAGTTACCAAATATTAGTGCTTTTACAAAAACCAGAAAAGCAGTGGCTCCTCAATATGAGCCAAGATTATCAGCCAGCCGATATGTTCGATGTTATTCAGGCCCTACTTTATCTTGAACTGACCCCACAGAGGTACGCAGAATCCACATATGCCTTGTGTGTATGTGTAGGCAATTGACTTCAGTGACTCAAGCCTTAAATAAAGTCTATGTTGTAAGTGTGGGCCCTGTTTCACAGGAGAGTGCAGGTCTGAGTCAAGCCATTCTGCCCCCACTGCCTCAGTGGACCTCCAGCTGGGTTAATGAGTCACTTACCTGGGGAGTCGGCACGAGACCCGGCTCAGCTTGCCTCACACAAAGGCTGCCTCAGCAGGTTGGCTGCAGAAGAAAGAGCTCCTACATTCTGCGGCAGGAGAGGCACTGCCCTCAAGCTACAGGCTAATCAGCACTCTTCCACTCTTAGGCTTCTAAGGTCGGAAACAGTTGCCCATTGACAGAGTTAGCTGGTTACTCATACGAATACACACATAAATTCTAATGTGGAGTCCCTGACTGCGTACAGAGCAGGGGCTGAGTGGTGAGGGACTGAGATGACTGTGAGACACCGTGTCTGGGAATGAGAGAGAAAGACAGAATCTGTGTTGTTTGAGTGCTGGTCTCCACAAGGTCATGTGAGAGCAGAACTTGACTTTGGTAGAAGTTTTGTGTGGGAATGGACAGAGGTGGAGTGTGTTTGTGTGTGGGGGAGTTTCTGCATGAGCCCTTTTCACGAGCACAACCCAAAAGGCCTTTATGTTTCTGTCCTGTGGGACACAAAAGGGAATTCTCAGTAATCACTGGAGCGCTCTGAAAAGTTGCTGCAGCAGACAAACGAAAGCATTTGGATCAGTTTTCTGTCTCTAAAATTAGCAGTGTCCTCACCAAACTGTATCAGAGAAGTGATTTAAACCAGACTTCTAACAGAAAGAGCTTGAAGGCACAGTTTAATATACAGTATACATTAACAAAGTAGATCATCTGGCTTTAATTTATTTGATTTTTGTTTTGAGTGCAACATTATTAACGTAATTCTGAGAAAAAAGCTTGGAAAATCTTGGGGTGCAAATAAAGCTACAATATAAATGTTTTCTGGTGCACACAGCATGCACCAGTTGATCCGTCGCATTGTCTCTCCTTGTCAGATTTTTTACTTGTTAAATATATATTTCTTTTAAATCTTCATATGATGCCAAAGTATTTGAGGCCATTAGATTTTTTTTTAAAACATTTATACAAAACTGTGCTCACAGAATTATAATTATTTTTCCAATATAATTTACCTGCAGTGTAGTGGGGTCTGGATACGTGAGTGTACTGTGTCCTCCAAACATGTGGTGCACACATAAAAACACATTAACTTCTGAACATTTTGAACATGACAGGATGATGTGTGTTTCTTAAACAATCTCGGCACGCTGATTTTGGTGGAACCTTTATTTTCATGTAGCTTATCTGCCATCCACTCGCACTACACTAGTGCCCTTCACCTTCTATCTGCGCGGCCTTGGGTTTCTAATGCACAAATTTTGCTAAGAAATGAAACGAAAGGTGATTTGGGCTGTTTTCAGGCACAATGTGGCTTTTTAAATATGGCAGAAAAATCCAATAAATGAAGAATCAAAGTGAGTCATTCTTCTGCCAAGCAGTATGTGAACAGTTATGGCTGTCAGTCAAAGACAGCTGAAGTGCTGGAGCTCAGAGCTGTGTGTGAAGGAGCTGGAACATTTGAATATTTGTAAAATTTTGGAGACATGAGGACTGCAGGGAGGGAGGTAGTTCCGTATGGGCTAATGTGATCTTGGGGTTTCTGTAGTGTTCTCTGATGAATGCTCATGCGCACACACACCAGGCATATGCTACATCTTAAACTTTAGTCTTCATAACACTATTCAAAACTACTGTAAGACTTTCAGATTTAAAACTAGATTAAATCAACCTTTTGCTTTTGACACTCGTCTCTTGTGCAATGCTGTGCCTACCAAAGTTGCATCAAACCAAACACATTTACAAACCAGTTCCTGGTTAGTTTCCCTTTCCTGGCACAGTTCATATCTGACCACATTCCATCACTGGGAATTTTCTCCTGGCTGCGTCTTTTACCCATATCTTACATTCCCAGCAACTTAGCCCAGCATGGGTGCATCCATACCAGGGGAGGCTGCATGCAAGTCCCTTTTATTAGCACAGCATGGTTCCCTCTGCAGCTCTCAAACCCCATGCCCTCAGGATGCTCAATGCCCATTACGTCCAAGAACTTACGGTGTTTATTTTCTCCTTCACTCAGTTTTTGTTGAATTTGCATGGAGCACGCATCTACACAGGGTTTTTAAGTGTACTACACAAAATGAACAGTTAACAAGATTAAGTGAAACTACAGAGTTTGGAAAAAGCAACACATTTGTACCACAGTAAAACGAGCTGCATCACACTTTACATCTGGTCCACTATAAAGAGGCCTTTCACAAGCCTACAAATGAATAGGAATGTAAAAAAAATCAAAAATGGAAACATTAATATGGTAACACATGACTTTTAGACTCTCCTTATCAGTGGCAGCTGGTCACAATACTGTGTGTGAGGTTAAAAATGACAGCTGACACGCTGCGGCATGTTTGAAATGCCATACTGCTACCTTTCACCACTGGAGAACTGTTACACTCATTAAAAGGGGGATCTGGGAGAGTGAGGTGAGTAATATCCATCCTAACTATTTATCTTGTTTGTAAGCGTGTTTTGTCAATAAAATACAGTAAATATAACAAGAATGTCTTCGGTTAAGTCATTGATATTATGGTAAAAGAATACAGGGTTGGTTCCTGACTGGTGTACACTCTAGCAATTGTAATATGGGCCAGTCACCAAAGCAGAGGTCATTTAAAGATATCTACTTCAGTGGCCTTAATGATTGATTGTGGTACTTAAACCTGCAGAAATGTCAAATGTGGACCTCTGGGAAAAGTGAAATACCAGCAAAATATGTATGATGTGTTCACAAAGTCTGTATTTAACAAATAATATTTATTTGTCTTTTTAAGGGTTTCTATTCTATTTGGAGTTCCCTCTCAGACACCATAGAATTGCCACTCATGCACAAGTGAGAGCCAGGTGCCTGGTTGACTTAATTCTGCTCAACAAAGAAGAGCTCTCTTTGGACATGTGTCTGCTCTGACAGCTAGTCATCAGAAGCTCACAGACAGTGAGATCATTCAGAGAGTTTTACAAAGACAGGCTTTGATTCACCTGAGAGTATGTGAACACAGATTAGAGGGCAGCTTATTACCGTTTATTCTTTCATCACAAAGGGGTGAGGATGCACGTGTGTTTGTGAGATAACACACCCAGCATGTTCTAATGAAGGGGCCGACACACAGGCCCTCAGGGGCGGTCGGTCTTAATGAGTCTCCAGGAGTTCTTTAAGAGCCCCAGCCGGCTGGGTGTGCATGATCAGAGTTCAAGAAGTCTAATATACAAAACAGTATGTATGGAAGTACATATGCATGTAGTTACACTGCAACTACTGATATCACCACTCATCACTAACTCCAGTGTGAGGTTCTCTCTCTTGGAACTAAAACGTTTGTCATTTTTAGTTCATTTTTTATTTATAGAATAAACATGCTTTATTTATTTAAACTCAGCAGGTACTGTAGTACTATTCATTTCATGACGTTCTGGTTGAAAGTAATCAGTCTTTAAAGGACTGTTTTTTATTTGGAATTCCACAATATTTCAACATAGCCAGGTCAGTTTTCTCTTTGCTTTAGCCATTAGCAACTGAAAGATACTACAAATGTGAAAATTAGTCTAACCAGGTTTATTGTTGTTGGTACAGTCAGTTGAAATGGCTGCTATATACTAGAGCTCTTTACTGAGAGAGTCACAGTAAAACTGCAACATGCAGAGTACAATAGGAGTTCATATCTGCTGCAAAGTTTAGATGTTTATGATTATAACAGAATACCCTAAAAAACTGATGTGCGCCGGTGCTGTCAGCGTTAACACATTAGCATTATCATTTTTTATGGCCCAGCTGAAGGCCAGTGTTGAGTAGGATCATGGTTTGCAAGCATACTCGGCCTTGTTTTGAAAACAAGTTGTTATATAAGTGTGGGGTGACAAATTAACGGAGCATGTTACATTTTTTCAACATTGTCTATTTACTTCAAGTCTCAGCTGAGCGAACAATGTAGTGCCTTCTGTAACACTTCAGTCACAGGTATCTGATTCCACATGTGAGATGCCTGCTTGTATGACAGCCTTGCTGTTTCAAGTTAAAGCCCTGGTAAGTGGTGGATGGTGAGATTAAGTATGTACTCTGCTGGCTGTCTGCCATTCCAGCTGTTGATCAGTTGGTGGGAAAGGGATGAGAGAGTATCCGGCCTCTTAGCCATAACACACTCTATCCCCTCACGATGCCCATTACTGGACAATCACCACGGTCTGACATGAGACAAAGAACATGGCCTTTTTGGTATGTAGCTGCTTTCTTTTGACTGTTGCGGAGCTTGGCTTTTCTCATGCTCTGTGTACTGAAATTGCATAAGAGACATGCTTAGACGATGTGTTTCATTTCATTTTTCAAAAACTGCCATTCCAACTTTCCCTTTACCCCTCTGTGGTGCTTTATACAGTACATTAACTCCTATCTTCCCTCGTCCCCCTCTAACACATAGCACATTTAATTCCACAGGTCTGAGGTCAGAGTCCTCCTGTATCAGTTTCTGTGTGTTCTGTAGTGTTTTTCCTGCTGATCTCAGATCTGTGTGTAGTGTTTCCTGCAGGTACAGTGT
>JBBJLR010013156.1:0-13584 GCA_037577145.1 Brachypetersius gabonensis
CGCCAGCGCGTGTGCCCCGGCGTTTCTTTGTTCTGCGCCTCGGGCGAGCGTCGCGTCCATTGTTGTTGTCCGAGCCGAGCAGTATCTCAGTCGGCCACGACGGGTCCGGTTTAAAAGTATCCGAGATTAAATGTGCGAAGTTATTACCAATGTTGAGGAGTGTTCTACTATCATAGACTATTAAACCAGCTGACTTTGGAACATGAAATAAGACAGTAAATAAATAGAAAACTATAAAGAGCACAGTCTGCGCGGAGCAGTCAGAAAGGCGTCTGGACGTGGCCACGCCATCTTGGATTTTTAGACTAGATTCTTAGACTAGAGTAGTTTAGATAGAGGGTTTTGGATAAAGATAGGATAGACGATTTTGAGTTCCAGAGTAGGGACCAGTTTTGTTATCCTTCATTCTTTTCGTTGGTGTTGTCTTGAGCCCTTCCTTCAGATATATGGTCTGCTATTCTTGTAAATATCACTCTCACTAAATTCTCACTTGCTCTCACCTGTAAATTGTTCACTTGTTGTCCACCTCGTTTGTAAATACAGTGGTGACTCATATTCTGTCTCTGCGTTCTTATTTCTTTGTGTCCTGTATTGGAGCCCTTGTGAAATAATACTCTATTTTACATCTTATCTAATTATCTTATCCCTGGATTATAACACTCTCTCTCTCTGTGCGTCACGTGACAGTACAACATCAAAACACAGGAGGGCGAGGAAGAGCAGAGTGTGCTCCGTGCTGTGACTGGAGAGGCATTAGAAGGTACCGGCACAATCTTATGACACTTTAAATCGATCAATATCAATACCTACTTTGATATAGATAGTATCGATATTTGGATCGATCCGCCCACCACTACTATGAATTGAATCCACTGTCATTAAAGTCGTATGTGTGTATGTCCTGTGTTTATTTTAGTAACCTGTGTATTTCTTGAATTAGTGAGTTATATGTTTGTAGATTATTGCTTAAAACTATATTTAATGTACAGTAACCAAAAGCACCCGCGTATAGTGAAAAAACGGTTTGTGTTTTTCTATATGCTATATATCAACTTTTTCTATATACACTTTAATTTAATTCTAAACTCAGTAAAATGTATTACTCTAATAGAAACTGTAAAGGTAAACCCACATTCACCTCTTTTAATTTAATTTACAGTAATAAAAAAACTGTGAAGTTGAGTGCTTTCCCCGCCGAGATGCAACTCGGAATGTTAAAGGACAAAATTATTGGGACACCGTGGCGAGGTGAACGGTTTTTGGGGAATAACGCCTGATCTGCTCGGGCTAAAAATACAAATGAGGGCTCATGGGAAAGGTCGAACTGTGGAGTTTGAAGTGTCTGAGTGCGTGCACCTTGGAGAAATCGAGCTTGGAACGTGGAGGCTGAATCCTGGTGTGGAATTCAAAAAAATTGCTTCCAGGTCGTGAGTCCCCTTGTGTGAAAACATCCAGAAAAATTAGATTTATTGCCAAAAAAAAGCAAAAAAAAAAAAAAAGGCAGAGTATATTTGCAGTCTCCACTTTACTGTGGGGATTTCTGTGTACCATTATCAGTTTGGTTCTCAGGAAAAAAATGTGTTAGATTTAATACGTGACTGCTGATCCGTGTAAAAGTGAGGGGTTAGTGTATATTTTATTAAATTGTGTGACCATGTGCTTCCCTGCCCTTTCCATCTCGTATGTGGAGCAGACGCCGACCGGTCACACTTAGTGCCGTGGCTACGAGGCATGTGATCCGGTTACACTTGGTGCCCTGACAACAAGGTGTAATCCAGTGACTCAGGTCTGCGACTACGAGGTGTTTGTCCCCATTCCCCGAATCAGACCTTGGAGGACAGCAGTGACGGCAAGCAGAGTTGCTCATCGCCTCTTAATTTATGGTTCCTAGGCTTTTGAGGTGCTGTATTTTATGGGTTGGATTCTGACCAAGGCACTAGTTTTGAGAGTGAGCTGCTTGCAGAGCTTTTGGAATTGGCTGGAGTTGACCAATCACATACCACCCCATAACATCCAGTGGTCAGTGGTGGGACAAAAAGATTCAGTCGTACATTGGGGAACATGTTGAGGTTGATGCCTCCCAAAGCTAAGCAGAAATGGCCACAGATGGTACAAACCATGACATTTGTGTATAACTGCATGCCTTGGTTTTCAAGAATGTGTTGTGTGACTCATCAGTCTGTAACTATTACTCCTATGTGAAATCCCTGGTGGAAGATCTTAAATCAGCGAGTGCTCAAAAGCTTTCTGCTGTTGAGCAGAAACATCAGGCTGATCAGTACAACAAAAGAGCCAAGAGGTGCATTCTGTCTTTTGGAGACACCTTTCTTGTAGCCAACAAAGGCGTGAGAGGTTGGTGCAAACTAGCCAATAGATAGGAATAAACAATCTACACGGTGGTAACTTCAAACTCTGAACTTCACATTTACAGAATCCGAGACAAGGATGGAAATGACAGAGTGGTTGATTGTAACTTGCTGTTACAGGCCAACTGTCAGCCTGAAGAGGCTCCTTCATATCTAGCAGCAACATGTGGGGATGAAACACTTACAGTTCCTGAGTATGAGTAGATTGTGGCAATGATGGACCCTAATGTTGCAGCTGCTGAGCTTACCTGTACTGATTCCTCGCTGGACCTTGCAGTATCTCGTGGGGACTGTACTTCATTGTGTTTCCATAGTAAACCACATGAGTCATGAATGAGTGTGGAGGTGCCAACTTCTCCCTCTGACCTCACAGTGGCTGGTGCTGTTGGTTCCCGTCCCTGAGGGTAGTATCCCTCCTCTTTCAGACTTCAATTATTCTTCTGTTAACACTCAATGCCAAGTTTCACATTTTGGCAGAGTTATTAAACCTGTTAAACGTTTAGTTGAAACTATGAATCAGGGGAAACGGGTGGTTTTATTTCTTTGTATTTTATTTTCATATAATGTTGAGTATGATGTAGGCACCGAGCAGGCCCCAGTTCTCCTTAGCCCTTATGAATGGGCAGTTTATTAACTGGATTGTGCGTATAGGCATGGCTAGAAGTCTGTGGTTTTGTTTTTTTTGTTCTTTCTCTGTCATTCACCATAAACAGAATATTTGTGTAATTCTAAGAGGGGTGAATAGAACAGGTATATTTGGGGTTTTTTTTATGTTTATTTGTTTATAATTACTTAAATCCAATTTTGTTTTGGTTGTTTATTTATTTATTTTATTGCATATAAACTACATTTTCTTCTGTTTTCTTTTATAAGCAGTTGTCACTTCTCTCCCTCCCTTTTCATTTTGTATGTGAAGCAGGTAACAATTGAGAGCCACATCTTCTGTAATCCTGACTTTATTTTAGTCATCTCTGTGTATTTCTTGTGTTAGTGTGCTATGTTTGTAGTGTTTAAAATGTATTATTTTTGTGTATGTTTAATGCATATTTTATTTAAGTTGTGTAGCCAAGCGAGGGTCACCCACCAAAACTCACAGACAGGAAAAGGAGGGCATTAATCAGGGCAGCAACCAAGAGGCTTCACAAAGTATTGATTCTGGTAGGAGGTGAATGTACGCTCAGAGAGAGAGAGAGAGAGAGAGAGAGAGATAGCTAGACAGATAGATAGATAGATATATAGATAGATACTTTATTCAGCCCAGAGGGAAATTCTCAGTTTCCAGCAGTATATACAAAGCAAGAAGTAGATTAACTAAAAATATAAATTGTTGGAAGCAGACAAGCGTAGTACGCACCTTGTAGAAAAGGCTTATAGGTGATAATTTGAAGGCAATGCTTGTGCAGTAGAACTTGGTAGG
Organism: Brachypetersius gabonensis; assembly: GCA_037577145.1. Lineage (NCBI taxonomy): Eukaryota > Metazoa > Chordata > Actinopteri > Characiformes > Alestidae > Brachypetersius > Brachypetersius gabonensis. Next base: position 3,784 of record JBBJLR010013156.1, read on the forward strand.
TAATGCATGTGCAGTAATACTTGGAGGGTAAGGATTGTGTGAGTTAAATTGACAGTCCAGTAATGCTTGTGTGGTGTGAAGATCAATTATAAGAAAAGGCAAGTACAGTTAAAGCGCCAATTGTTCAGAACAGAGGTGCGGCTGTGGATGGTGACATTAGCGCTTTCCCCCCTTTGTTGAGTTAAACAGTCTTATGGCATGGGGGAGAAAGGGCCACCTCAATCTGTCAGTGGAGCTGGGCAGCGATAGTAGCCTGTCGCTGAAGCTCGTGTAGAGGATGTCATGGATTGTCCGTGATTGACAGGAGCCTGTTCAGCGGGTCATTCTGCCATGGATGAAGAACTGTCTAGCTCTGTGCCCGCCTTCTATACAAGTTTGTCCAGTCATGAGGCGTCCTTCTTCTTGGGACCACCGCCCCAGCAAACCACTGCATAGAAGAGAGCACTCGCCATGACAGTCTGGTAAAACATCTGCAGCAGTTTTTGGCAGAGGTTGAAGGAAGCCAGTTGTCTGACGAAGTAAAGTCGGTTCTGTCCTTTTCTGCACAAAGCATCCGTGTTGGCAGTCCAGTCTAGTTCGTCATTCAGTTGCACTCCCAGGTATTTGTAGGTCAGGAAAATTTCTACATATTTCCCTTTTATTGTTACCAGCTCAGTGTGAGGCCGCCTGAAATCCACCAACATCTCCTTTGTCTTGGCTGTGTTCAGGTGCAGCTGGTTGGAGTCACCATGATACAAAGTCCTGGATCAGCTTCCTGTACTCTTCCTCCTGTCCATGCCTTATCCATACCCCAATAACTGGGTCATCTGCAAACTTGTATTGGAGGTCTGAGGTGTACAGGGTGAACAGGACTGGAGAAAGTTCCCCGCGGTACTCCTGTGCTGCCGGTCACAGTGTCTGACCTACATTTCCCCATTCAAGGTGGGGTTGAATACTTTTGCAAGGCACTGTAGTTATGGCAAGCTATTGGCAAGCATTTTCTAGAAGCGTTTCTAACATTGCTTCGCCACCTTTTGTATGGCAGAGTGAATATTAGGCAGCTTTTATGACCATTACGTCTCCGCTGTGTAACTCTCCTGTTCTTGCTGATCCCAACTTAAAACAAAACATTTAGCTTAGAGACGTGCTTGTGATGCGGGTGGAATTGACCACCTGGTATATTACTTCTCTAAGAGGTTTTTTGTCCTGTACTATCCCATACAGACATAGGAATTATGATTAGCACAAATGCTAACATAGAATGGAAAATCACAGAGAAGCTAGCGTGATTACAATTATGCTAACACAGCTTTATATTAAATAAGTTACAACTGTATCTTCATTAGGGATGCACCGAAAACTCGGCCACGGAAAATTTTTGGACGAACATGGTAAAAAAATGCATTTCCGGTATCGGCCGAAATATATTTTTAATACGGCCGAAACAGTGATGACATAATCAACAACCGCAGACTGTACGCGTCTTATTGGATTACAGTCAACATGTCTGTAGTGGGGGCTGATGTGGGGGTTCTCCACTGACTGGTACCAGCTCAGTTCAGTTCTGTTCTACTCTGTTCAATTTGGTTTCGGACCAGCTTTTCCACTACAGCTGGTTGCTACAGCAACCAAACATTCAGAGAAGCAGCCCAAGGGTCTAAGCCGAGGAAACAACCGGGCATCATTACAATCGCCAGCATGGATGAAATAAGAGCGGTTTTAGTTCTTATCCTTGGTTTGAGGCTGTTTGCCACAAAACGGAGACAATAAGCTTACCAGACAAGACTTTGTGTTAGAACATTTTGTTTCAAATTATATTTTATATTGTGCATTGTTTGAATGCTAATAAATATGTTCATAGTTTTTAACGGAGTCTTTTAATAATTTAATAATAATAATTTCTCTCTGTGTTTCAGTTTGGGTTTTCGACCAAGTGTTTCCTAATTTTTATTCAGTTTCGGTCCAAAAAATAAAATAAAATAAAATAATTCATTTTGGTGCATCCCTAATTTTCATTTTTATGAACCTCATAGAAACAAGTAAGCATTTAGAATAATTTGAAATAACATAGACATGAGCTGTGTCCGAAAAGTGCACTCGTTCACTATATAGTGAGTCAGCCCTTTTGCAATGGGGTCCGAAATTTCAACCGTCAGTTTCACCCACTAGTTAGTGCACTACAAAATTGCCGCGTGCCATGCCCAAATATAGTGTACAGACACTGTACACTACACGAAAACACATATACCATCATGCACTGCGGGTTTCTTTTACCGTGCCCTACATAGTGAAAGAGTGCACATTTCGAACATGCTAAACACTACTTTTATCACGCAAAAGTCCGAGGGAGGACAGACGAGGGGAAAGTCGGGCTTCAAATGGAGGAGATTCCGTCACACTTGCACATTTTTCTCTTTTTCTCTCGGCACGGAGGACAGTAGTATCCAGGGCCGGACTGGGACAGAAAAAATCGGCCCGAGTATTTTGAGCCGCGGTCCGGGCCGGCAGATGGGATTCCGCGCCGGGCCAAAATAACCTGAACGGCCCAAAATTGACATCGCCGGACTGGGCATTTGCCCGGTGGGCAAAAAAAAACAAAAAACACACATCCCCTCCCAACTCTCATAGAATGTGATATGCCCCTTGACGACCGGTCAAAAATTCCCCAAACACTACACTCACCTCAAGGAAGGGGTAGGCTCTAGAGTCCTCAGCAAACATCCTTTTCCTGCTTGGTCAAGATGTTCCACGAGCACACAAAGCACGCCAGCACTTTGTCTGCAAAGCCCATAAGCCCGATGGCCGAACTCTCTTTTTGATTCTTGCACCAGCAGTTTCTTCTTCAAAGAAAATTTTGAGACAGATGGCATTGGCAAAGGAGTTTTTCAGCAAATGCCCCACAGCGACAACCCTAAAATACAAATGAGGGCCAAAAATACAAATAAGGGCTCGTTGGAAAAGTCTCCTGGAGATCAATCGAACTGTGACTGTCTGCTTTCCCTGCCGAGATATGCAACTCGGAAGGTCGGGGAACAATATTACTCGGACCCCATGTGAAGGTGAATGGTTTTCAGGGAATAACCCCTGATCTACTCGGGCTAAAAATACAAATGAAGGCTTGTTGGAAAGGTCTCCTGGAGTGCATCGCAGAGAAATTGCACTTGGAGTGCGGGGGCTCAACCCTGGTGTTTAATTTGAAAAAAGTGTTTCCCTTTGTGTGAAAACATCCAGAAAAATTTATTTCCACAAAAAGCAAAAAAAAGGTGGAGGATATTTGCAGTTTCTGTGTTATTGTGGGGATTTCCACGTAAAACTTTTGTATGTGACTGAATCCGCGACACCTGATCCGCGTAAAACTGGGGGTTTATCTAAAAAAAAAACCATTTTCTCAGAGGTTTATTGTGCAGTGGGCATTGTTTGTCTGGATCAGTCGCCGATTTTTCTGAGGAACAAGTCTGATTGTTATGAGCATCCACAGACACCTCTCTGACTGAGATTGGTGTCTTACTGCTGTGTTTCGGGGGAATATTTCAGTTTTACATGCGACAGAACCACCTGTGAGCCTGGCGACGCTTGGATCATTAAGCCTTTGGGCTTATTCAGAAACCAACTTTGAGAACACAGCAAATGGCGGATAAGATATCTTGTATATTTCTTTGTGACGTGATGAGTAACGTTTGAGTAAACGTTTGAGTAAATTAACCAATGAAGAGAGCTAAAAATAATACTAGCATCATTACATTTGTTTGTCATTTACATAAATATAAATGGTAAACAAATAGGAAAATTGTATTAGATTAAAGATAATAAAGTCAAGCAAGCAAGCATCAGAGACATCCAAGATGCCATGTACAGGGTGGCTGTAGATCTGAAGGAGTACTCTGTCTCAGACTGGTCACCTGAATGAAAGAGATGTTACAAATCCATCAAAAAATCAGTTCAGTTAAACTGTCTGAATCACACATTATAAGAAAGAAAACCTTACTTGTTTGGTAGTAATCATAAACCTTGACCACAGCTGGTTTGATGTTCTTGACTGGAAACAACTGTTTCATATGTAGCTCATAATTTAAAGGAACATCCTTTGGGACCTGTGAGACACACACCAGACACTGTACTGTGAACATGCTCTGTTTATTGAAACAGATTGATGGGCAGTTTGCTGTGGAATGAGATGACGATCAGAACTGTGTGACTGTCAGAACTGATAAGCATAAAGATTTTCAATCTAAAATATCAGTCATTTAATAATAAATTACTCTTTAACTGATGAGTGTTAAACTGAATTTCTCTCACCTCTTTTATATACATGATCACATGATCATCTTTGGAATCAACTCGTTCCACAAGTGTACCGTTTATTAACTGAAGAAACAAGATGATTAGTTTTCTGTAATGTTTAATAAATATTGTTTTGTGTATGTGTGTCTGCATTTATGTGCGTGTGTTCATTTAGGAATCACTACTACTTACAGAACTGGGATCAGCTGCGAATCCTGATAATACTTTTATATCCACTATGACCATATTAGTGCTTTTTAAAGTCCCATTATATCTGAAAAGATCATAAATAAAAGTTAGTCATTTGTTTTTAGCTAATCACAAAATTCTGTCTTAACCACATATAATAAGTTAAAAACAGCATATAAAGTAGTTGATGATCTGAATAGTGTTCACATCTAGTTTAGCACAGATACCAGGCAGTGGATCTCTAAGCACAATCCCAAGCGCACAATGGTATTTTCTTCAATACCAAATCAACTTTTTGCAGTATGGTTTTATGGACAAATACTATTTATCACTTTACATAACATTTGAGGAAAAAATAAGTCAGTTTTGGCAACTAAACATGAAGCAGATATTAAATCATAACTGAATCAATCATAGTCTAACAAAACAATCTTATTGGCTAAACCACTTTCAAAGCCTTTGTAAAAGGATCTAAGGGAGGTTTGTGCAGCTTTTAAACATAACTTTTTTTTTACTGTTGAGAGAACACAAAGTAACCATATATTGGCTGCTGACCTCGTAGTTTTTCAGCCAGCATGTACATATATATATATTACCAATAAAATGTTCTGAAAAGACTATATTTTATCATGATGTATTTTGCCATTTAGCAAAACTTACAAATAATATAGGGCTTTGAAATACAGGAAGATTTTTTTTTTATCTCACTGCAGCACATCTTGCCCCGCCTTTTTATAACACATTTACTTACTCCCCCGTAAATAATTGGGTCAGAAACTGCATTTTTGGTCGATAAAAATCTCCCCACATCCACAAGCTGCAGTACAACAATTTTACAAATTATTTTAGTACTGTGACCTCAAAAATTAGGACCCTACATGTCATATCATTTTACATACAACTTACCTATTTTAATCAACAAATCTATTCTTACGTGATACTGAAGCTGATGGCTAGATTGTGTCCAAATGACTTTGTGCAGTTTCCACAAGTCTGAATGCTCAGTGTACTGGGTTCAGCAGGTGTGGGGATATTGTAGAAAAGGGCCATCTGCAGGAGATAAAAGCAGGCAAACTATAGAAACCGTCAAAAAACAAAATCTTAAAATGTACCACAGATCACATTTTAGTGTTTTCCACATTGGAACAAAAAATAATTCATTACATTACATAAGACAAATGTTTTTGGAAGAAACAACATAGGTGTTGAGGTAATTATTAGACACTTTGGTAATTTACCTGCTCAAACACACCTCGGTTAACTCACCTGTTAGTAGTGAGTGTACAGTTGTGCTCAAAAGTTTACACACCCTGGCAGAACTTATGATTTCTTAACCAATTTATAGAGAATATATAAGAGAATATAGAGGAAGCTGGTTGCTATGTTGCAGCCACTTAATTTTAGCATTACAATCAGGAACATTACAGAACAAGATGCACACAAGACACTGACCTGCACAGACACGCAAGTGGAGCCTGTCACTAAAATGCTGTATTTGCCAGGAACATCCTGCAGAGGTCTCTCCTGGTACAGTAACTTGTTGCTCTGGTCCACATCGAATCTGTGGCTCTCTTTATCCGCTGACTTCACAGTTATAGTGCTGGAGTCATCTCTGCTGTAGACTTTAGTGGAGTACAGAGCCAGAGCCTGGAGGGCCACCACTGTGTCCTGATTCAAACACAAAAGCAATGAGGGTTTTTTTTCCATCTAAATTCACCAGACACTTTATCTGGTACATTTTGCAGTACTGAGTAAAGTGGCTTTTGGCAGACGACCTTATCCAGAGTGACTTACAATTTTCAGTTACAGGGACATTCCTTGTGGAGCAACTGAGGGTTAAGTGTTTTTCTCAAAGACACAATAAAAAGTAGAACAGTAGAAAGTGGTGTTTGAACCCGCAACTAGTGTTTTACCCACTAGGCTACTACCCCCATAGAACCCCTGTTTGCACTGAAGGCAGTCTTGTTGTTCATAGCATGAATTTAGGAATGGCAACACTATTTTCTTTTTGTATACATAATATTAGTAATTAATAGTAATAGTAATCTTACTAACAAGATTAGTAATAAAAGTTTAAAACAGGACTGCAATTTACATACCTGGGTGGAGGAGAAGCCTCCATAGGGATTCTGTTGTCTCACCAGCCAGTTGACGATCCTGCTAGCATAACCCAACTCAGCAGAAGTGACTTCACCAGTAGTGAGAACTGCTAGAAGAACATAGGAGCTGATCTCCACTGCCAAGGAGTCAGATTCATCTAACACTGACTGAGACCAGTGAAGACGATCACCTAAAAAGAGAAACAAAAGAAACACTGTAATAACAATAAGGCATTAACTGCAAATTTTATTACGTTTTACCTTTAAAGTTTCATGATGTTACAATTAACCATTTCATACCTCCTGAAATAGCAACACTATCCAGTTTTTTCAGCAGCTGCCTTCGAGTCTCATGATCTCCAACCAGACTGAAAGTGTAGGCCAGCAGGGCAGTGGCGTAGATGTTTATCAGGTTACCAATAGAGGACTTTAAGTATGATAATCCATCACTCACAACACGATTCTACATCAAAAACACATATTTGGAGACAGAAGCATTATTCATATGATCCCTAGAACACCTTACATGAAGTGAAGTTTGGAGACGGGAGCATTGAATAGGGCAATGGACCAGGAGTTATGTGATACATCTCATCAAATGAGACTGAATCTGGGAAGAAGATGGATGTTTCAGCAATTCAGCACTATATAGACATGTGCACAAAACTAGCTAAATAAAGCATTAACGTAGTTGACTGCACCACCCTATTGATGGAGATGCCCTGTCAATTTATTTTCAAAGTAAATGTTTAAAACTATCATCATTGTTAATGTCAAATAATGGACTGCTTGTTTCCCTGCCACATTTCTCTCTGCAGACCCGAATGTAAAATGTTCAGTAAAATCACTGTATTCGTATTTTCAGTGTGCCACTACTCTCTCTAGTCGACCTGTTCCAATTTTCAGAAAAGCTGAAAATTGTGATGCATACTGTGTTTATGTGTATTCAAAGCCTGCCTAACTATACTTATCACCTTGGGGTTGTAAATCTGTAATTTTCCCCGTGTCCTCACCTCAACTGTATGGCCCAGTTCAAGCAATGATGCAGTGATGTAGGCAGTCATGGTCACATCATCATTTACACCACCCTACAATAAAATGGAACGTCAGTCAAAAAATCCGTTCCTCAGAGCTTCTATGTGTAGTTCGCTTTGTCCCAGTATGTAATTACACACCTTCATTCTGTTGTTGAAGAGTTGTCCCTGTCTTGTAAAACAGCCGTCTGGTCTCTGCCTATTTACCAGCCATTGTTTTGCGGCCTCAATGGTCTGTGGGTCAATAAAGATGTAACGCTGTGCTTTGCCAAAGGTCTTCAGGACGAAAGTAGTTAACCTGGGGGTGGAGACATGAATTTGTATATACATTATATGTAGTTTCAAATGAAAGTTTTTTATTCATAATGTCTAAGATACGTATGTGTCATGATTTTCTGTAAGAAGTTCTTACCATGTATTCCCGTCTCCGGTGCCGAACGTACTGTACGCACCGTCAATGTGCCTGTAGTTCAGTTGTGTCTGATAACCTGTGTAAAGTTATTTTATCTAGGGCAGTTTAGCGGGCGAATGAAAATGGCTGGCATAATCATGAGAAGATTCCTTAAAAAGAGAAGTTCTCTCACCGCTCTTAAGGAAACCAGTCGCTCTCTCACGGATGGCTCCAGTGAGCTGCTCAGTGTTCTCCAGGTACTGAAGAATGTAGATATTGGGGGCAAGGAGAGCAATGTTTTGTTCTCCACATCCGTACGGCATCCTCAACAGTTCATCAATATTCTTTAGTGCACGGCCCAGTATGTCTCCTACAAAAGAACACAATTATAATAATTATAATAATCATAACATTAACTTTATTTGGGAGGCACCAAATATTCGGCCACCGAAAATGTTCAGCCAAAAATGGCAAAAAACGTTTTCGCTCGAAATATTAATTTGATGTGACCGAAAAAGTGATGATGCAATCAACAACTGCAACTGCAACTTGCACACGACAGATTGAATTAGAGTCAACATGTCTGCCGTGTGGGCGCATATCCATATATCTAAGAAAGATGTCTAAAGGAGGTGCATCCACAAAGACTTTCTCAATGTCTGGATTAATTTATCATTTAAAATCAAAACATTCAGAGACCCTACAACCACACACACACACTCCATCTGTGTTTCTGGCAAGAACATTTTCCAGTGATTACAGTTAATACATGGGCTGTGCCGGTCTTTGTTTTAATACACTATTTTGATTTAGGCTTACAGAGAATGTTGTTCTATCTTTCGACAGTTTTAAGCACTTGTTCAGAATGCACTTCGTTCAGTATATTAAAATGCACAAGAATTTACTTGTTTTATGAGAAAAGATTTAATTTAATTCTATAATATTTCAGTGATCTTGCTTTTAGGCTATTCTATTTATTCTTTGAACCATTAATATTAATTTATGCAATTTCAATACTTGACTTTAGTGAGGTAAGTACATGCAGTCCCTTACAAAAAATTGGTAAAATAATTTCTTTCTGTGTTTTGGTTTTGGTTTTCTGCCAAGTGTTTCCTCATTTTCGGTTTCTGCCAAAAAAATAATAAGAATACTTTTTATTCTTATTAATGTTTTGAAACTGGTAAATACATCTTAATTGACAATACAAACAACAACACTAAAAGACCAAGTAATTCAACATTAATGTGCATTATTTGAGACAAAAACGTCATGTTAAATCTATTTTTACAAAGCATAAAGTAAATTCTAAACGTTTTCAGGCATCTGAACACACACATTAACATCAACAGTGTCTCAACTCTCCTGAACCAGACAATCAGCTGAAGTCATTTTTGTATAAATACATTTTAGATACTTTTTGGACCAGGTCCCTGCATGTTGGTTGAGTCATTCAGTGTTTTCTGTCTTACCAAGCGCTGACACAGAAGCCCGGGCTGATCCCTCAATCACATCTTCAGGAAGAACCAGCTCCACCTCTTCTGAAATACTGTTTCCTGTGAATCAAATGGGCAGCTCTGTCTTTACTGAGAAATACATTCATACTGGCTTCATTCATAGAGGAATAATTTAAATCAGTTTAAATCAGATAAACTGTCCATAACATACCTTGAGGACACAACAACCAACTCTGGCTCTTGCTCTTTTCAGTTCCTTCAGCCTACACGAGAAAACAGTATGACCACATCACACTGAGAATAAGAACAACCATAACTTTGCATTTCCTTTGTTAAAAGCCTACCTGCACGAGGAGGCTTCGTATGACTGTGTC
>JBBJLR010013192.1:0-13581 GCA_037577145.1 Brachypetersius gabonensis
GAGAGAGAGAGAGAGAGAGAGAGAGAGAGAGAGACACTGTATATAGACATAAACGTCTACATTCATACTATTGTATTATTTGTATCATTGTATATTATACTTTATTATTATATGTCGTAAGTTATGTGATCTCAGTTGCTTGGTAGGAACAGACATTGACAAAACAGTAACAATGCACCAGCAAAATTGCACACTGCACGCAGTAATATATAATAGTAAAAGTCATCTATAAAGTGATACAATTATGCAAAGGAACAACTTAGACAAGCATCCCCCTTGCTCTGCAAAAATTCCAGACAGTCAGCCGTTAACAAGCCTTTTGTGGGAAACAGTGGGTGAATAAAATGTGCAGGACAGGGGAGAGAGGCTCCCAGACTAGAAAGGGGGAAACACTTCCATCTCCTTTATGACTATTAAATAACATTTACTATAAGATAAGAATAAGCGCCACACAATACATATGGTAACCAACATGGGCTTTTTTTAAAAAAAGAAAATGTTTCTCTGAAGATTGCCTTTACTGTAGTTTTAGATTGAAACCTCATCTGAAAACTAGCGTGAAAACGTTTTAGGCATCATACAGAGTAGTAATAAACAGTTCATGTAACACTGACAGGTTTATTCAGTGAGTCCTGTAACCACTGCTTTAATAACTTTTCATTTCCTTAAGATGACACATTACACTCAGAACAACACTTTTTACACTTAAGTGATTTGAAATGTGTACATTGGGGTGTGTCCCTTTAATACAGGGGCAAGTTAACACTCCTGGGTTGTTGTAATTGTTGTGGGTGGTGTTGTGGTTGTTGTAGTTATTGTTGTAGTTGTGGTGGTTAATGTTGTTGATGTGGGTTTTGTTGTGGTTGTTGTAGTTATTGTGTTTTTTGTGGAGCTTGTTGTTGTAGTTGCTGATGTTAAGGTTGTTGTGGTAGTATTGTTGTTGTGGGTTGTCTTATTGTCGTGTTTGTTGTTATTCTGGTTACAGTTATGATTACTGTTGTTGTCGTGGGTTTTTCTGTTGTAGGTAGTTATTGTTGTTGTGAGTCTTGTTATTGTAATTGTTGTGGTGTTGATGATGTCGGTATTGTTAATATAGTTGTTGTGGGTTTGTTAATGTAGTTGATGTCGTGGGTTTTGTTATTGTAGGTTATAGTTGTAGGTTGTTGTGGTTGTTTTAGTAGTCATTGTTTGTTGTGGTTGTGGTTTTTTATTTATTTATGTGGATGTAGTTGTTTTGGTGGTTGCGGTAGTTGTTGATGTTGTTGTTGTGGTTATTGTTGTAGTTGTGGTGGTTAATGTTGTTGATGTGGGTTTTGTTGTTGTTGTTGTTGTTGTTGTTGTTGTTGTTGTGATGGTGGCTGTTGTGAGTTTTCTTGTTTTTGTTTACTAGCGCTCTTATTTTGAAGCTCGTGCGCGCGCCCCGCTCGTGCTGCTGTTGGAGCGAAATGGCGGACGGAGTGGATCACATCGATATCTACGCGGATGTGGAAGAGGAGTTTAACCAGGTAAACTCTAAAAGCGCACGCCATTTCTCTCCCACACACCACATTCCTGTGGGTTTCGGGGATCCGTGGCCGTTAACGTACCGTTTATCGTCCCGTTCTCCGCAGACAGGCTCTCTGCGTTTTTGTAGCTAATGGCTAAAGCTATCATGAGCTGCGTGCACAGAATCACACCACTCTCCAAATATTTAATCCTTTTATTTATAAACAGAGAAATCACGCTTTTATGCGGTCAACTGCGTGTTATTGAGCCTGTTTTGTGAATATGGGTGTCTTGGGTGAAAAGTAGCCGTTAGTGCGCGGTGTCCGTGCGAGGCCTCACTGTTTTTGTTTGTGTGCGCGCGAGGGAGTGCGTTCCTTTGTGATTTCACAAGTAAATATAACCCAAACCAAACTTCAGTGTAAAAATGTAAAAGTTAAGTTTTTGAGGCGTTCAGATAAGATGTTTTATTTACTTAAAACATACCTACAACGCTTTGTGTCTGTTTTGTGGCCCCAAGTAGACCGCCTACAGAGATCGGTTTTGTTTGACTGTTGCTCAGAACTCGCCTTGGATCCATTACAGTCTGCATGGCTGATTTCTTTGCACTTCAGTTTTATTGTTTCACAATTCAAGTGCCATGACACAAGTGCACCATAGTGTGTTTAACCGAGTGCACACTCTGTGCTTGGGGTGGAGTGTGCTTTAAGTGATTAACTGATTAATCACTGATTAGTGGTAAAGGCAGTACTAATAAAGGCAGGCGTTTCCATAAGTTTAAGATTACGGGGGTATAAGGCGTCAGTGTCCAAATCACAGTGAAAACCAAATCTTAAAGTGGCCCTTTATAGTCAGGTGTGAACAAACCGCAGCACACCGTGTGAACAATGTGAAATTATTGATCTGAATTTATACCATTCAGCAAGTGAAGCAGCGAGGAGGACTAGACCACCAGCTGCTGGTGAACGGCACATGTGATTTTAGATAATAGATTGAATAAGATAATATAATAAGTTTTGAATAGTATTGAAGTATTGAATAAGTATTATTTTGAAGATGGGTCATACTGCTCCATTATATTTCTGCACCTCTTCTGGTTCTGGTCCAAGGCACGTGCCTGGTCCACTTCTCTGCAGATTCTGGAACTGTGCAAATCTCTATAAGCAGGACCCAACCATGAACCCCTTCTGTGTGTCCCACTAAATTACTCAGTCTTTTGTTACGCTGCCTTTTCATTTCATTTTTAATGAATCTGATGCGGATAAAGTGCCAGTATTTTGATTTTATTTTAATGTAGTTAAAAGTATTATATTTCCAATGTATTTGAAATATAAAAAAAATTTCAATTCACTAGTTCAGTTCACTAGTTCCGTTCAATTCAATTCACTAGTTCCATTAACTAGTGTTAATGGGACCTCCCATGAACCCTTTCTATATGTCCCAATGTTTTTTTGTTTTTTTTTAGTTATATAGCATGTAAACATCAAAATGTGCCGTTCACTCCCCAGTTGTCTCATGAAAAATAAACTGCAGTCTTACTGTCTGTCATAAAGGCACAGTTACAAAAAACTGTCCAATGTTGAGTCGTATAAATGTTGAAAGTGGTCATATAATATGAATTACTTTGTGTTAGTACACGCAAGCAGTGTAAGCAAAATTTAGGATGTGGGCTCTTTAATAGTGATTTTCTGCAAAAGTGAACAGAGTTGGTGGTTCTCAAGATGTAGATGATGCAGCTGTGCTGAAAGAACTTCTCTCTTGAGCAATACATTCAATGTTAAAGCCACTATTACTGCTATAAGCAGCCCAGTTTCTAAATACGAAACAGGAATGCTTTGGAATGAATACAGCCTTGTAAAAAAGTTAAGGTGGCCCCTTATAGTTACATGTGACCACACAGTGTGAACAATATGAATTTTTTTCTCTCCATTTAACCTGGTCACAAAGTACTGTTGTTGGTTGAGATGAGTTGAATGAGGGGAGGCAGGGTTAAACATCTTCCCCAAGTAGCCCCGGTAACTAAGATAAATGATTTGATTATTTTTTTAAATAATGTATTGATTGTTAGACTATATGGACAATATGGGATGGACAATATGTCTTTATGATAAATTCTCTACGGTATGATTTTTTTTTTGAGTATGTTGTAACGACATAGTAACAAAAACGTTCATCTCGAAGCCTTTGTAAGGGAGCAGCATGCCATGCTAAGATTGGCTTGAGCTGATTGGTGTCTGACCAAAAATGTTTGACTTGCTCATGTATAAAGATATCAAAGTTGACAGAATACTACCCAACTGTAATTGCTGTACCTCCCTGCTGGTGTTTTTCTGTTGTCCTTTCTTTTTTCTTTGGAGAGTTTAAGCATGACCTAAGAAGAAACTGAAACCCTCCTCCAAATAACTGTTTTTCGCTTGCTTGTTTTTTTCCTGTTTTTTCAGTTCTGTAAGTCATGTCTTGTTGCCTTACATGAAAATATGACCTACGCAAGAATGTATGTTCAAATAAATGAAAAGAAGCCGTCCCCATATATTTTATATGTAGGATTTTGTTGTTTTTTTCCAGATGTATTGAACTTGTATCAAACTGTGTTTTTTGTTTAGGAAACAGATTACCCTGTTCATGAGCAGATAGACTTGTATGATGATGTCATTTCACCATCTGCCAACAACGGAGATGCTCCAGAGGACAGAGATTACCTGGACAACCTGCCAGCCCCAGGTGGCTCAGAGGGAAGTAAAGGGGCTCCGTCCAACGTTGTCTACACCTACACAGGAAAAAGAATTGCTCTTTACATCGGCAACCTCACCTGGGTTAGTTCTATTTTAACAATCTTAGTTTCATTTCTGTCAAGGGCTTTAGCTAGTAGACATGGCACAATACCACTTTATGTCCGATACCGATATTGTAGATTTGGATATCTGCCGATACGAGTCTTTTTTTTTTTTTTTTTTTAAACAGAAAACCAAAAATAATGTTTTCAATCAATGTCTGGTTACATTTTGTATACCTTCACACAAATACAAAAATCATAACTGTGATATAATAAGGGAGAAACATTGCACAGAGTCTCCTATGGGTTACCTTTTGTAAAAAGAGGTGTCCTTTTTTTTTATCATTTAGCGCAATTTTCCCATATTTAGAGCTAAATGTGTTTAAAAAATGCGCTCTAAATCTAAATGTTGCACTTTTACAAACGGCGAGATATGCTAATTGGCCACGCCCCCTGAGTACATTTGGCTGTTTCTTAGCAGGGGGCTGGACTGCGTGCTGTGATATGCCCTCACCAACATGGAGGATTTGCCTTAAATGATCTTAAATCTAAATGTTAAATATGAAAAATATATCTCACGCTCTACATGTGAGACGTCAGTTAGATAGGGCTCGATGAGACCTTTCCAAAGACCAAGCCCTATGAAGTTTCATGGAGATTAATGATTGCCCCATCTAGAAAATCCGCAAGCACGTTCCGAGGGGGCATAAAGTATTGGGACACCTTGGCTGTCTTGGCTTTTTTATTCCCGAAAACAGTTCACCTCACTGCGGTGTTCCAATACTTTTGTCCCGCGACCTTCCGAGTTGCATATCACGGCAGGGACTTTAAAATAAGAGACGAATACGGGTTTACCTTTACATTTTCTTTAAGGGTAATGCAAAAAAAAGTGTTTTGGGAGCAGATTTGGGGGCATATTTAGGGTTTACACTATAAAAAAAATAGGCATTTTCCTGCATATGTGTTTTTTTTTGTTTTTGTTTTTTTTTTACCAAAACACACGTTTCTTCACTATACGCAGGTGCTCTTGGAACATACTGTGTTTTTATTTTTAGTTAGTTAACTCATTAACTTAAGTAATTTAACCAATTTAAAAATTCTGTTGCTGCCATCAAAGTTTTCTGCGAGAAAGTTATTTGTGGTGCTGCTAAACAATAGAAGCCACGTTGCTCTTCGCACTGCCTTTAAAAATCACTGGAGTTCTTATGAATGTAATAACCATAATGACTGTTTTTGTCACACTTCACTTTTCAAATGTTCAGTGCTTGACAGTTTTGGCAATACTGAAATAAACAAGTTGAGTAGTGGAATTTGTTGTAGAGGATGTCATTTTCGTAGGAAGTACATTAATGTTCAAGATGAGCGTTACAAAAATCAGTTGTTTTAACAGTTTTGCTCAGAATCCTTTTGGGATAGAAAATGTGCTTTTTATTTATTTAGTGAATTTAATTAAATTATATTTGTTTCTAATAATTTTACGCCATATGAGGCAAAGAGTGCTGTGTTATCCACAATATCAACCGCACAATTCCCTCCTCGTTACAGTGGACCACAGATGAAGATCTAACAGAGGCTATTCGTTCCATAGGCATTAATGATGTTCTGGAAATAAAGTTTTTTGAGAACAGGGCTAACGGACAGTCGAAAGGGTGAGTAAATCACTAGTTTCTTTAAGACTTGCTATCTCTAACCTGATACAATGTGGTTTTGTAACCCTCTGGAATATTAACCCGTGTTTTGGAAACTGCAACTGAAAATTGTGCAGATTTAAGGATTTTGGTCATATGTTTGGTTTCCAGTGAAAGTGTTACTTTTGTGCGGTTTTTTGTTTTGGCACTAGATTTTCTTTTCTTTGCTGCCTTTGACGTGTGTATTTTTGTCAACTTTGAGATTTATTTGGGCATGTTCAGACACACACCCCTAACTTATTTGTTAGTGTAGTATATGTCTAGTCAATTAACCTCAAGAAAAATGACAGAAGTAAAACATTTCTGTGTGAGAATTGGATTGATTTGCATCACAAATAAGTTTCTATGGTTGTATTATTTAGTTTACTATTTATTTGAAGTAACCTGAGAATGTTGCTTGCCTCTAAGATGTTAAAGGCTGTCACTTTCAGATCAATGATTGGTGCATTTTTAAATCTCTTGCATGTGCTTATCTATACAGCTTTTTTCCGTGTCTTAGGGCAATCCATTCATTAATCTAAAAATGTGTAATTCTTTTTAAAAGTGTATCTTTCAAAAATCTTAACAATGCTAAGACATGGAAAATAGGATTTTAAATTGTTTTCCTAACGTTGCCTTTAAAAATTTCAGAAAAACATCAAATTTATTGTCTTTGATTTTGGTAATTATAACATTGGCCTTCATTTTATACATTGGCCTTGATTTTAACTTTAAGTGGCAATAAGTTTTTAAATGCAGGTTTTAAAAGTCTTTGGTTGTTGTCCTTTTGTGTTCTCTGTGTATCTGCAGATTTGCACTGGTGTGTGTGGGCTCAGACACCTCCTCCAGAAAGTTGCTGGACTTGCTGTCAAAGCGAGAACTACATGGACAGAATCCGATCGTAACTCCTTGCAATAAACAGTCACTCAGCCAGTTTGAGCTGCAGTCACGCAAGAGTGAGGAGCTTTCTATGCCTGGTGACCAAAGCAATAGATCATTCTTACAGCAGAAATCTAGTTAAAATCAAATTTATACACTTGTCCCCTTTACCCTCAGCCACCTCTTGGGCATCCAAAGCTTTCTGTGCTGTAGCTTTGAGGCTAATTAGCCATTGAGTAATGTAAGCTTATGCCATACCAGCTAGCACAGTACTAAATCACATATCTGTCTCAATGTGTTTAATTGGAGTTGCTTATGTGTTTTTTGAATAATGTTTGACAATGTATGAACATGAATTTGTCCATTTTTGTAGATAGTATACAGGGTCAAAGAACACAGAAGCAAGTCCCTTTGTCATTCCGTAGCAACTCTGCACAACTGAGAAAACAGTAAAACTAGATACTGTTTTTGATACCCAAAGTAATTTCTGATCCCAACAACATTTGGGATAATGGGGGGAACTGCATAAATTTGAAAATCAAACTGATTGTTACCATTGTTATCAGATCTAATCTTGCTATTGTTTTGGTCCTATTTTGAATGTACATGCAGTACCTTTGCCTGGTCAGTGATGGTTTTCCTTTCATCTTTACAGGTACTCAGTCAGGGCAGATGTCGGGAGAGGGTAAGGCTGGGCCTCCAGGTGTGGGGCGTGGTGGCTTCCCCCTGGGAAGGGGTCGAGGGCGCTTTCCAGGTCCTGGAGGCCCCGGAGGAGACCGCTTCCCTGGACCTGTCGGACCTGGTGCGCCCCCACCACACTTTCCAGGTAATTACAATGATTTGTACAATGGTGGTCAGTACATCATATGTAGGAACATTTATGCTTACTTCAGTTACTAGTCCTCAAGTTGGGCTTATCTGGGAGATAAAATGCTAACAATAGCCACAATTAAGCCTTTTTTGGTGTTGTTGATGCAAGGCCTTGAACTTTGAACACTTCAGTACACTGTTTTTTTCCCTTTAGACTGGGAGTAAGAAACCAGCCATTCACTCAGCAGCAGGGACCCGTAGGACTCTTAGATATAGGTTTTCATAGATTATTTCATATTATGCATTAATGTTTTTGCTTACATTTTTTCCTAACTAATTTTGTATTTTACTCCTGAATTTCACGAACATGAAGAAAAATGTATTATTTTTTTCCATGTTCACCAGTTCTCTAGTAGTAGTTTTGTGTGCAATTATTTTGTCTTTTGTTTTGCAGGTGGTATGCAAGGCCCACCTCGCCCTCTACCAGGACCTCCAGGCCCACCAGGCCCCCCTGGACCCCCTCCGCCTGGTCAGGGCCTTCCCCCACCCCTCTCTGGACCCCCCAACAGAGGTGACCGGCCCCCTCCCCCTGTCATGTTCCCTGGTCAGTTTGGTCAGCCTCCAATGGGCCCAATGCCGCCTGGCCCTCCACCACCTGGCTATGGCCCCCCCCCAGGCCCACCCCCACCGCAGCAAGGCCCACCTCCCCCAGGCCCCTTTCCTCCCCGGCCCCCTGGTCCTATTGGTCCTCCTCTGGCACTGGCCCCTCCACCTCACATGCGTGGCCCCCCTCCTGGAGGCCCACCCCCAGCCCCACATGTCAATCCTGCTTTCTTCCCTCCACCGGGAAACAACAACATGCCATCGTCAGACAGCAGAGGCCCACCTCCAAACGACCCATATGGGCGGCCGCCACCATATGATCGCGGAGATTATGGCCCTGGCAGGTAAAAAGAAAGCAAAAACTTTTATCCTCTAAGCCCTCTATCCTCTAAGGATACTTTGATTATTTTAACTGTAAATTTGAATCACTGTTACATCAGATTGTCTTTGTTACTGCCCAACTTGTTACTTACCTTCTATTGTATCTCATGAGTGTGGGTTTTATTTTTCTGTGTTTTTTTTTTAGCATTTGTGTTGAGTCATGCTACTGATGGTTTGCTTTGTGCTTTTTCCCCTAGATTTATCACGTGTTGGAGTTTCCCTGCAATAAGTTACATTTACTATCTTTACATCTATTCTATTTTTCTCTCACTCTCGCAGGGATATGGATGCAGCTCGGGCCCCTCTGAGTGAAGCAGAGTTTGAGGAGATAATGAACCGGAACAGAGCGATTTCTAGCAGCGCTATATCCAGGGCTGTTTCAGACGCCAGTGCAGGTACACGCTTGTAGTCTACAGGGTATTCTTGAGTCATTACCAATAAAAATATATTAGAACATCTTTGCAGACGTGAAGGCCTGAAGCACACTCCTTAAAGGTTTTTTTTATTTCATCCTTTATTTCTGATCACTTGATTCTGAGGGGTTCACAGAATGTAAGTTTGAAGCAAGAATAATTTTTTTGTTTTGTTTTTATTGCTCCCCCCCAATAGAAGCAGTAACAGCTAAATAATTGGCATAGGCTAAAATAATAGTTACTTTTAGTTTCCTACATAGCTGTGTGTGGAATAACGGTTTAGAGAAATAAATATTTTAATATTGTTAACATGAATTTGTTGGACTTATTACACATCAAGACCATCTGTTTTGTTCACGCACAGTACTTTCTCTCTAACTTGGGGATAGTTTTATTAGAATTAAAAATGTCTCCTAGTGAAACAAAGGTCTTGAAGGATTAAAATTTGTTGAAACCTGGACATACCCTGCTCTGTTTATTAAAGTGTGTCTTGTATGTCTTCTGAAAAAGCTTGTTAGACTGTGCCTTTGTGTTGCAGCGGATTATGGCAGTGCTATTGAAACTCTGGTGACGGCCATATCCTTAATCAAGCAGTCTAAAGTGTCTGCGGATGACCGCTGCAAAGTTCTCATCAGCTCCTTGCAGGACTGCCTGCATGGCATTGAGTCTAAATCCTACGGCTCTGCCTCCAGGTAAAATGCTTCAATTCCTCTCTTTTTAACAGCAACAGCAGTACTTATTGCAAAAAAAGATAACTGATAATTGCAGAAAGCAGTGTATTTAATAAAATATGGATGGCAAGTTTTTTGATAGACACCATTCACTCATACTTTCATTTTTTTTGTAAGAAAGTGCTTCTTGATGCTTGTTTCAGTTACAATTTCATCTAGCTTGTTGTTATAATTAATTTAGTTAAAGTGTAAGGGTTTTTAAGTAATGTTTGGCTTTTTTATGTTGGTTGATTTGATGATAAAATTTTCATACTTAAGCAGGTTTTTACAGTCAGTCAACAAATAAATAAATTGCATTTGTGTTAATTCACTATTATATAACTATCAACAAAATTTTATAATTGTAATGAGCCTACTTTATTTAACATTTTTAGGAAAAACATGTATAATGTTAAATTGAGAAAAAAGACTTGCCAGTTTAAAAAAAATGTCTTTCTTAGCAGACGAGAGAGGTCCCGCGAAAGAGACCATAGTCGTTCTCGTGAAAAAAGCCGTCGCCACAAATCACGCAGCCGTGATCGGCACGAAGACTATTACCGCGAGCGCAGCCGTGAACGCGACCGCCATCGCGAAAGAGACCGTGACCGCGAGAGAGATCGCGACAGAGAGAGGGAATACCGCCACCGTTAGGAAAAGAATGGAAATGGTATGTATATTTTGTCTGTCTGTATTTTTCCTTTCATTGAATTAAAAGAAGAATGCAAGATCGCCACAGCACCATGAATGGGATTACTAGGTAGGTACATACATAAAGGTAAGACACACACATTCACGCAAACATGCATGAAGTGATTTATTCTTTTTTTTTTTTTTCCTTTCTTTTTTTTTTTTTTTAAGTAATGTTAAATATTTTTTTACTCTATTGTTAATTTACTATTGAAATTTTCTCTACTTCTATGTCATTCCATATTGGATGCCATGGCCTGAGTTGAAATTTATCAGGTTAATTTTTTGATTCATTGTACTTAAGTCCCATTTCCAATGTCCATCTACTGTTTAAAACATCTTAAGTGTTAAATTTGTTCAAGCAAATGCTGACAGTGTTAAAATGATCTCAAAGTGATGTATTTAAGAGACTCTGACACAGAATGAACTTCACGTTTGATGCCATGAATATGGCATGTGTAAGTTAGTAACAAAATTCTGTAAAATTATACATTCAGAACTTTAAAATTGTTATTGGTTAACTATTGTGTTTTTGTAAAGCTTTAATGTTTAAATGGGCATTAATCATGAGTCAGATTGATTACCACAGACAAGCGTTTTGTGAAATGATTTCAAATGTCTAGCCAAATCTTTTAAGCTTTAACCTGTCTTAAAAAAAAAGTCAAATTTGGTTAGGAAGTTTCGGGTTGAACATCGCAGCCAACGAGACTTAATTTCTTTTGTAAATATGACTTATATGTAACTTTGTTAACGTACACCTTAAAGCATTGAAATGTCCCAAAGTGGCGTGAAAAAGCTTTTTAAAAGCAATACATTCACTTTGAAATAGTTGTAATTGCCATGTACAAATTTTAGATAGCAAATTGATACGTATTTCTTACCAGTCTGCATTTGTCAAGTGTTCCTTAGCATTTTCAACATATAAGGACTTTGTTGATGCCATTTCTGATGTGATGGTAAATGTATATCATATTGATTTAATTGGCAGATTGATATATTGGGTGTTGTGGTAAAATATCCTGAAAAAAATCTGTTTATGCATTTTATATTCTGCTGTATAGGCCTCAGTGTTTTATGCTAAATAAACAGCAGAACTGCCACTTGTATGTAAAATAGATGGTATGGACCTGCCTGTGTCTGTAATATGCAGTTAGATGTTGCATTGTTTTTGGCTGGGCTGATCATGTACTTTACTGTAATAGGTATTTCCAAATTGGAAAAGTTGAGATATACTAAGAGAAATAAGGGCATTATTGTTGGTTTGTCTACTGTTTTTGCAAAGTAAGATTTCTCTAAATTGTCAATGTCCAGAATTCTAAGGCAAACTAGATTTTTTCAGGTCCACTTTTAATTGAAACTTTGCTGATGACAGAAATCGTCCTGGTAAATAGTTGTTTGGAGTGTATTTGTCATAGATTTTTAATAAAGGTAAGAAGTGATTATAGGTGTTAAATATGGCTATTCCTCTCCATTTGCACTGACTCACCTTTTTAGTGATGTGATAAAGAAATGTGCCGCACAATGGAAATGTGGTACTTGCTACTTAATTTAACTGAATAAGAATTGAATTAAATTGAATATTTGAACTGAAGAACTGATATTAACCTGCATCGTGAAAACTGGACATCCCTTTGTTTGTTAGTGTAAAAGAAAGCAAGACATTGCTTGTAGTGGCAAGTCCTGAAAGTTTTCATAGTGATCATGTGTGAATGGAGTGGGTTTGCTGTATTACTTAGAAAGTCATTTTTAAAATTGTGTGTAAACACCAGGTTTTTTGCTTATTATTGATCTTTGTGTACATTAGTATTCAGAATATTTAAGTTTGGTGTAATTTAGACGAGTGAGATGTAGTTTGCAGATAAATTTAAAAATTCCTTCTGATGTTCCCTCCTGTATTTTTACACAAATTGATCTGATCTTCTTTATTACTGAAAGATTAAGTATCTCCATTCCAATTGCACTTTGTCTTTACAACTGTTTTGTATTTGAGAGGATTTATGTGGGGGGAAAGATTGGCATGTAGAGATTTGAGATGGAGGGGCAGATTTATTAAGTAAAGGGCAACTTACTTAACCTAGTTTTTAACTGATTACATTTACATATGCAATTATTCTCACCCACATCTAAAGTAGATTGTTGTTCTACCTGTGTTCCACTCACAAATATGTTCTTTTGTAGGTACTGTTATGATGTTTGTACAATTCATTATAAATTATATTTAGTTTAACCTAATTTGATGGTTATTTGGGGGCTTGTGGTTTTTTTTCTGTAAAACTGGCAATGCAGTAGCTACAATAAAACACATTTGTGTTGGCACAGTATTGGCTCTTCAATTGGGAAAAGGCCCAAATTCATTATCTGAAATTCTTTGCAGTCCATTCATATTTAAACAGTTGTGCAGATGTTGTTTATTGCCTATTTTTGTATAGTTCTTTTCCAACACTTGTTAGATTCACTGATCTATTCACTATCTATTTACCATTGATATCTCATGATATTTCAGTCAATCATTCAGTGCGATTTCAGCAGCTTTGTGCCCTTTTGATTTGCACTAGCATATTCAAACATGGCTGGTTAGAATTAAAGGAAAAAAATGATTCCTGCATGTATGACAATTTTAAACCTGTTGCAGATGAAACAAAGATGTCAACACTAAGTGCAACAGGCTGCATTCCCTTTTAACTAGGCTTACTCAACCTGCTAGGCTTTATATGGTACAAAAATAGATTTTTATGAATTCTTACTACATCCTTTCTCATTGAATCACATTGGTATTGAATAGAGAGTAGATACTTGTATATGCACCACCAAAGTTTGAGTACCACCACTAATGCTTAATAAATCTGCCCCATAGGTGACCAAACTGTTTTTATTCTGGACTAAAGTGACAAATATGAAGTGATAGATATGAACATGAGTTGTTTTCACCATGCACTAATGATATTTTCATATATTCATGTTAGTATCATAGCTCATACTACAAACTTGACATGCTGTCATGCATAGACCAGAAAGTTTTGTATATTTGGTTGATTAAGAATGATTGGTAAGTCCAAAATTCTTACCTAAAAGTAGTGTAGAACAGTGATGCAAAATCTTGAATACAGGTGCTGGTCATAAAATTAGAATATCATGACAAAGTTGATTTATTTCAGTAATTCCATTCAAAAGGTGAA
>JBBJLR010013219.1:0-13578 GCA_037577145.1 Brachypetersius gabonensis
GAGTTCCAGCTGTGCTGAGCCTGTCCATTTCTTTATTTAATCCAAAGTTGAGGTCGCCCCCAAGAACAAGTGCACAATCTAAGTGTTCAGAGAGTGCGGAGAAAAAAGCATGGAAAAATGAGGGGTCATCAACGTTTGGACCATATATACTGACAATACATAGCTTTTTGTTAAATATAGATAATTTAATGATGAGAAATCTACCCTCAGGATCAATAACTGGAGAGGAAAAAAGAGAAAAATATATAACATTCTTATCTGGAGGGGTGTTAATATAACCAGGGAGTGGTACTGAGGTCGCGGTAGAGCTGTCCGTCCACGTAGAGCCGGTCCACGGCAATGACAGCTCGGGAGCCATTTTGGATGAACGTGCGTCGGATTGGGAACAGAATTTTGCGCCGCTCCAGGATCTCTTTGGGAAACTGGTCGGTCACAGTAAAGTCCGTTCCTTTCAGTCTCTGCCGCGACTCTTCACTTGTTCTTTCTGTTTGAAGTGGCCGAATTTGGCCACAATAGTACGCGGCCTCAGAGCTCCAGGTCTCTTTGCACCCATCCGATGGACTCTTTCAAAACGGATGTTTTCCACGGTGTACTCGGGAAGCTTCAGGTGGGTTTGGATAAATGTTTTCACCGTAGCTTCTGCGTCCTCTTCGGCAGATTCCGGGATGCCTGAGAACACCAGGTTATCTCTCATGCTACGGGATTGGAGATCTATTACAGTCTCTTATTTTTTTATTTTCTTCGCTTAGATTATTCATATTTTCAGTTAGAGACTTGACCGAGTCCCGTAGTGATGCGTTTTCAGCAGCGAGTGATTCCACCTGCTGCTGGCTGAATTCCAATGACTCCCTCGGGGATTTAAATTCCCGGTGCAGCATCTCGTCCAGGGCCAGCCTCGCGTCGAAGCCGTCAACCGCTTGTCGATTGAATCCAGGATATCAGTAAAACTTTTTTCAGTCGGCGAGACCGTTTCAGGGGAGTCTGCCGGGCGACGCCTTTTGGGGGTCGGCGTTTCGCTTTTAGCTGGAGTACGTGCACTTTGGCTCTTCTTCATGACTAAAGTCTCGAAGTACTAATCAATGTATTTCTGGAGAGTTTCCAAATTCTCCTCGCTGTACATTCAAAATTTCCGCCAAATCTCCGGCGTCTGACGTCACCTACAGCATTTCCGCCTCTCTTCCTAACCTTTCTAACTAACGTGACTAGCAAGTGAATCCACATGACTACCAAATCAGTGAGAATTAAGGACGGCATGGAGGAGAGTGAAATCCAATTATTCGAAATGTGGTCATGTGTCACGCGTTAAATCCTGATGAGGTTGAAGGTCTCAGCCATGGTTAGCGTGGTGGACGTCGCTGGAGAAGGATTGTACAGAAAAGCAGAACGCAGAAACAAATGAGCTGTGCACACGGAAAGTAGCAGCTGTCCACCCCTCGTTATGAAATGGGACCTTTGACAGTGGTAAATAGCAGTCTAATCCATAGTATTTTATTCACTTTCAGTTAGCAGTTTGCTTGTTCAGCTTGGGGATTTGTCCGTCTTAAGGTCGACTTCACCTTCACCTTCACCCTCAAGCCCAACCAGCCGAACGCCCCCACCATCCCAACTCATAACTCCACCATCCCACCACTGCGTTCTTTCACATTCAGTCAGGTAGGCGTCACTGGGCCATGCAGTATTGCCCCCACTCATGAATACTTTATACCAGCCGTTCAGTGTGAACGAATTTAGGTTTTCTATCTGGAACAAGTTTTTATACATGATGCAGTTCTTTCCACCAGTGGATGAACAACAAATGGTATACACCTGCTTATGCATGTGCCGTTAAATTATCAGCAGTAAGAATTTAAATGTACACATTAAAATCTCTGTGAATCCATAGTTAGTGTCTACATATGCAGACACTGACTGTGGATATCTTGAGATTCTAATATTATCTGTAGCACTTAATACGTTGGATTCTTAGCGGTAGCAATGTTGCTATAATCCTTGATCATGTTGACCTGGTCCGTTTTGGCTTGTTGGAATGAAATAGTTTGTGTCTAATTCCATTATTGTACAAGTACTTATATTTTGGATAGAGAGGAACTTTAATATTACAGCTGGAATCACTTATTTTTCTGCTTTTAGGTGTAATGCCCAATAAGCTTAAATTAAATAACTGTTATCAAGTCTTTTGATATTGCTGTTTATCACAGTAGACCTGAGATTATATGCTTCAGCATTCCTGTGGTTAAAATGCATTTTTGAATTATGGGTATTTAGATCTAAGAAAGAGAGTGACATGGTTTGTTGTGTAGTAAGCTGTATGTGGCTGAGCAAGTGTGTCTGAATTGCACATAGTCGTTTACTTTACCTGCTGAAAATGGATAAAATTTTAGTATAATTTAAATTAAACTGCTAAATAAAGGAATATAAAATTACAGAAATGTGAATTTGGGTAGTTAGTGTT
The DNA here is from genome assembly GCA_037577145.1 of Brachypetersius gabonensis. Taxonomy (NCBI): domain Eukaryota; kingdom Metazoa; phylum Chordata; class Actinopteri; order Characiformes; family Alestidae; genus Brachypetersius; species Brachypetersius gabonensis. Next base: position 2,453 of record JBBJLR010013219.1, read on the forward strand.
GGCTGAAAGTAGAATGTTTTTGCTGTTCATGGCTTGAAGATGGATGCCAATGCGACCACCGACTGTGACTCGGCCCTTCTCCTATTACGAACGTGATTCCAGGCAAAATGTTGGTAGTGAGCGAAGGCTGTTGGAGCTGAGGCTGAAGGAAGAAAGACAGCTGATGGTTTTTATCTATCTTTTCACTCACCCTGTTAAGGGGATTTTTTTTTAAGCCATTAAAAGACCAAAGATGCAGCCAAGGTTGGCTAGGTTATGTCCCAGATGGCGGTGTAGTTTTGTAGGCAATTACGTTTCTTATAGTTCCAATGGTATACAGTGTATAGGATTATGGTGTATAGTACTTTTTAAAGAGGTGACCACCTTATGCAAGAACTATGTTAGCGGTGCACTAGTGTTTCTGTAGTATTAAGCTGTGCTGTATCTTACAAGGGCAGCAAGGTCAGTCCAACCTTGGCTGTTATCTGTGTCCATTTCATAGCATGTGATTAAGCGTGGACATTAGTTTCCAGGGCCGTAGCCAGGATTTTTTCAAATACCGAGGTCATTTTTTCACCACTAAGTAGGCTGCAAGCAGGGCTGGTTCAGTGGACTCTGCAAGCCGGGTTTTCAATTTGTATGTAACATGATCAGTGAATGGAATGAATAAATTCAACCTGTAATGCTCTGTAATTGATTGGGCAGGTACATTGCCCCTGTGTTGCTGTTTCACCACTATTCTTTTCTTCACAGGTGTAACACCAGTGGTGTTTGCCAGCTGCACTGCTTGTTGATATATTTTGCAGAATCTTTCCTCATCATTGCGAAGGCTCTCAATGACTTCTGCCACTTGTCTTCCTTCTTTGTAGGCACTTGAAAGGTCTACATTTGGTGACTGCAGTTTAAGGGTCAGTGGCCATACATGTATCCCTGAACATTTTTGGTTACAACTAATGTGATGATCGCGTCAAAGGATTCAATTGAGTTGCGCAACCTGCTGGCTTTATCAGAGTTATGGGTGCAGTCACTTTTAAATTTCTTGCAGTGCACTGTGAGTTGGCTTAAGAAGTGGACAGAATCCAAGAAAATCCTCGTGTATCTCAAAATGATCAGATTCAGATACATAACGAATGCAGATTGACAACTGCTCCGTGCCACTAATATCAGCTGTCTCATCAGCCAATACAGAGAAGTACTTTGATTTCTGAATTCTTCGAACAATACAATCTCTGATTTCATCACCACAACAGGAAATCATCTCATTCTGAATAATTGGTGACAAGTACTTTGCATTGCCAGGTGCAGTCTCCAGGTGTTGGCTCAGTCCATCATCAAAATGAGATTTCCATTGAATGAAGTGAATGAAATCTTCACTGTCACCTTTCCAGTTGCCATGGAATGCAACATTTCTTTGCCCAAGATTGATGACCACATAAAATATTGACAACAAAGTCTTATGATTTTTCTCAACTTTGTCAGAATATATCTTGCTGATCACTGACTGTATGTTTTCCATTTGTCCTTTTCTAGAGTCGAAGCTGTCTTATGTCCTAGTGTATTTTCGTGGTTCGAGATTATTCCCCGTTTTTCACCGACCGCGTTCTTCCAGTCCCTGAATCCTTCTGTTTGGAATGTCATGTTTGTCCCCTTCTGTTTATTGAACAATATGCACACACAGCAATATGCAGCATTCTCAGATGGGGAGTACCAAAGCCAAGGGTATTTTTTTCCCCAGTCTCCATTGTATCTCAGAAGCCTTAGTCCATCTACATTGAAGAATGCTTTTTTTCCTTCATCTGAGTAGTTACTTTTGCCTTTGTACATAGCTGGATCTCAGACGGAGGAACATGCACTCGGAGTCGGACCATCTGACTGTGTTGCACCTGTTATTTTCCTCTGTCTCTCTGTGTCTCTCTCTCTCTCTCTCTGTCTCTCTCTCTCTCTCTGTCTCTCTCTCTCTCTGTCTCCCTCTTTCTGTCTGTCTCTGTCTGTCTGATCATTTTTATGATTAGGCTATCGGCTGTTATCACAATATTTGTAAAAAGGCCTATTGATTATTGAATGATATGTTTTTGAACTGGCTGTAGCCTATCTCACAGATGGATAAGGTAAGTGATTCTGTATCTTTAGAGCCTCCTGAATATGGGAGATCTAGGCTACTTCAATCACAACGAGGCCATCAGGAACCATGGCATAGCCTAGCCTTCTGCTAGGTCACAGTAAAATATCACAGTCAGATGAACAGGCAGCGCATTTCTGACTAAATGGTCTCGTCGAATGGCTGGCTGTGAATCTGTGAGTGGGACTTTTTTCATTGAGCAAAAGTCACTATTGCTGACGTTGCTTAGCTGACCGTCTAATGGATAAAGTCCTATCCATCTACTTAGCCAGCAAACTCGAACAAGCCTGTTTAAGTCAGTCCTATGGGAGTGCCTGTGATGACGTAGTTTTGTGTGTTTCTCGAGATTCTAATGACAAATAAAACTTGGCGCTTGACACACACAGGCTCACCTTCTCTCCTACTCTTAGTCTTTCCCTGCCCTTCTGTTGTTGGCTTTTTAAAACTTAATTTAGTTTGATGCAAGTTCTTTTTCATGTCTGCATTTCGCTCAAGACCACACTACGATGTATTCGCTCACGTGAAAAAACATACAATCAGTCTGCCGGCTTTCCCGACTCTCTGAATCTGTTGCTTGACTTCAAGCGCCGCTGCCTGCAAAGACGGATAGATGCGGAGATTTCACTTGAGATTAGACGGAGAATGTGAATTTAATTGGGAGAAAATACAGACGACATATGGATTCGGACATGGACCGGGTTCTGTGTTTGGCATTGATCATCACTGCTGGATTTCAGCTTCGACTCATTTTGAAATTTCGAGAAACAATACCGAGGACTTGACCTTGGTGTTCTCAATGGTAGATACAGCACTGATAGTTTCCTTTCATTCTGCATATAAAATGCTGTGGTGTTCAGGGTTATATTGCTGGAAGTTGTTCTGTATATCTGTTTCTTCTGTTTGACTGTTTTTTTGTAGGGTGCAGCATTTAGAGCCAACCTGGTTAGAAGATACAAACCATAGTGTGGACTCGGAGCACACGCCCACTCACAGTCCCCCAAGCGCCTTTCTCCCGGCGGCATAAAGAAAGATGTATATTAAAGTATTTCTTTAGTGATTTTTTTTTAAAAATTTTTAATCGACAGTTTGTCTTAATAAAACTGTGATGCGCATGTCCAGTTGTGTATCGTTTGAGTCAATGCTAGAGATGGCTGATGGTCAGGATGAACAATTCTGCAAAGCATGTGCTGACTGAAATGAATTCATCTCATTTAGACAATGGGAAGTTTAATGTATGCTTAGTTCTAAATGTGCATTTTAAATTGTTTATGATAGAACAAGTTTGCATTTTACTTGATGTAGTGAAATTATAGCAATCTTAAATTCATTTCTAGGGGCCTTCCCTTTTGTTTTGTGACAATTTTTTTGGTGAAGCAGTTTAAAAGCTGATTGCTTGGTCCTGTTTTTGCTGCACTGTTTTATGATTCTCAGTTGTTCTGAAGAAGAAAACCCAGATGAATTGTTGACTTGAGTCAGGTTACTGCTACAAAATAAAGATGCCTCAGACACGGACCCTACACTCTGCTTTTTACAATTCTCTGTATTCCTGATGTGTGAGAGAAGAGTGCAGCAGGGAGGAGAACAAGTTCAGGGACTGTCCCATCTTCGGAGATACTTCTTGCTGCAGGTAATCTGCTAAACGCATTGCTGAGAAATGGCTCAAGTTTTCTTTACTGTGCATTTGCTGATGTTCATGGCCACGTAGATTGGGGGAACTTTTTTAGTAATGTGGCTGACAATAATACCAGCAACCGTGGCTTTTATTTTGATTTGAGGAGAGACTTCCTGATCGAGATATCGGATATATCAGGTGTCACTTTATGTGGAATTCTGGTAGCTTAAGCGCCTTTTTCATGTACTTCATGGTTAATTACTGCTTAGGTTTATTCACAGTGCAAATCATGACCCCCAAAGAATGCCTCCAGTCATCACTAGCAGTAGCTTCAAATTTAATGATATTGATTTGTGGACCTGGATCAGATCCTGGGAAACTCTCCCAAACTAAACAAGAAATTTTATGAAAAACAAGAAAAAGTAAACACATGTACATTGGATTACTATAAAGGGACAAGCTGCTGAATGTAGGCACATGTACATCCACTGATATTAACTGCATACATGAAGGCTGCATGCTGCTGGGCACAATTCAATTCAACCTTTTTAATGGAAACTACTTTTAAAAAAACATACAGGTCATGGGAAAAAAGCAGGTACATGAAAAAGTAATTAAGCAGAAATTACATTAAAAGCATGTGAACAACTTTATAGCACTTTCCTAAGGTATATATGTATTTAACCTCCTAAAGGGTCAGTATGTTTATAAAACCATAAACTGTTTAAATTAAAGCTAGATTTCCAGCCACTCTTTTTTTCATTTATTTTAAAATATATTAACCATTTTTATTAACCTTTTTTTAACAATTACAATCCACAGTGCAAACACAAGAGTGTTACTACTGACATTACAGATTTCGTTTACTGTTAAAGGCTTCAGTTAATGTTAAAAGCCAGAACAGCAAAGAAAAGACAAACTACCCAATATAACTAACTAATATAACTAAATCAGTTCTTAAAGAATATGTACTGAATATGAAATGATGTAGCCTTTGCCTCTGGAGGGCCAGTGTCCAGTGCAGTCTGAAGATCTCCATGCTCAAATACACCTGATCCAACGCAACAGCTAATTCCTTGGCTTAGTAGGTGTGTTAGGGAAATCATCAAAATGTGCTGAACTCAAAGATGGAGCCTCCAGGACCATGCTTCGAGATTCCTGTGCTGCATCGCGTCCTCCAAATGTCGTTACTTAAATGTAATGTCGAAATATATAGCGTACTTGTGATCCCAGTGTTTCCTCCTTTCCTTCCTTCCTCCAGTGTCGTGTGCATAAAGTTTAGAGGACCAAACCACTAATATTAAAAGGACATCCCGTGTTAGCTGGTTGTGTTTATGTCCTGGCTCTCGTTCTTCCACCAGAGCAGTCTGGGTAGAGTTTGTAGCAAGTCCAGGTTGCGAAGTCCATAGATTAATGGGTTGATGCACGGAGGCACCTGTAGAAGAACCAGGAGCATTATGTGCAGAGTCCTGGCAGGAGTCCATCCCTGCGAGTCCCTCAGCATGGAGGTCATGACTGTGGTTCCCTCCATCTCCCACATGGCGTCTGACATGATTTTCAGGAGCACAGGGAGCAGCTGGAGTAGGAGCATGGAGCAGTAGAAGAGCACAGTGTTGCGTGCCTTGCGGTTCACCTGTTGGAAGGGTTGCACTGCATTGCACGCGTCCTGGTACATGCGAAAGTATGAGAAAGCGTAGGAAAAGATGCAAAGCGCGGTCACCACGAGTCCTGATACCTTCCGGTAAACAGCCACGGCACGTGGGAAACCCAGGTGTATCTCTATTAAATCCGGTTCACACAGGAGCCCAGTGGTGGGCGCTCCCACCAAGGTTGCCCTGTGACCTAAACTCATGAGGACGACTGAGACTGTGGGAATGATCACTGAGATAAACCAGATAAGCCCAAGTAGGAGAGACAGCCGTGTGGGGGTGAGGATGTGGAGATAGTAGATGGCCTGGCAAATGTACAGGTAGCGCTCCAGTGCCATGCAGGTGATGGTGATCATGGCACTGAATATACACACAGAGTTGAGAAAGAACTGGGTAAGGCACCAGCCGCCATATGTTATGGTGCGCCTCATCAGCAAGCAGCCAATGATGGTGGGACCCTGGCTCATGATGAGCAGGAGGTCGCTCAGGATAAGGTTCTTGAGTAAGAAAAAGCGAGGCTCCCAGGACAGATCTTCAGAACGGCCGAGGCCCAGCAGAGCGCACCCGTTCATCAGCAGGGAGAACATGGTCAGCATCACAAAGATGAAAACTAACACCTGCACTACTGTTTCTGAAGGAAGGATGGAGGTAAATAAACAATGTCCTAGATCCAGGCCAGGAAAAAAACTTGCAAAAGTGGTGGCGTTGATGCTCTCCAGCAGATTGGGACACATCGTGGTGTAGTTTGAAGCATTTCCATTATTTATCTGCATCCTCCCTCTGTGTGTGTGTGTATTTCTCTCTCGCTGGAAAGTGTTCAGCTTGAGCTGGGAGCGATGTTAAGCGAGCAGGTGAGATCTCAGATTTTTCTCTGCAGCTGCGCGCTCGCTCTGAAGCGTGTGAGATTTAAACTGGATTTAATTATTTATTTTGTGCAGAATGACGGATATGGGGTGGAGCACTGCTTACATCTGGAAAAAAAGACTACTAGTTCCATTAACAACCTCATGCTTTTGCTTCCTAATAAGAACTGACCGCATGGTTTCCATAAGAGACCACTTGTTTTTTGCGGAATTCCTTTAGATTCCATTTAAATGTCAAACAGTCTAATTAGTCAAAGATCACCTGATAACTTTTAGAGACCTTTGTATTGTGATGTCAACCCACAAAAAGCCGTTAGTAACCATTAGACATTATTGAAATCCACTAGGAACCAAGAGAAGGTTTTACTGGTCTGTATGATTTTTTTTCTACAAGGATGGTGTTTTTCCACATTTATGCAGAAACACCTGTTGGCTCCTACAGTACACTCTACATAAACGTCTCATTTTCTGCTTACCAGTTACTTTATGTATGTTCTTATGTGGCTTGTGTTCAGGTCCCCAAACATGTCCCAATCAGTAGCTTAAAAAATGTATTAATATGGAACAATACTGTGTATATGTGTTGTGTAAATTTCAGAAAATCATGATTCCTTTTCAGTTTTCCAGTCTTGATGTTTTAAAATAGTTCATTCAATGAATCCATGACCCGGGACAGATTTACGTTTAGTGGCTAAAAACGGTAACATTCTCAGTCAGTTGTGTTTATTTGTCTTTCCCTATTTAAGCCACCTCTACTCTGAGGATGAACTTGTGTCAGTTCATCCTCATGATTGCTTTATCATTCATTCCCTGCTTGTGTTTCTCTTCGGGTTTAGGTTTATGATTCTGTTGTGTCTGGCTCGTTGTACCTTGTGTGTTTGGTTCATGCTGGCCTCGCATTTTAGGGTCACATGGCTCGCCCCTATTGCTTACAGGCGCCTCTTTTGTTCACTGCTCTCTGGGACCTGGTGTGTTCCCGCTGCCTCTGTAAGGCTCAGGTTGGGTCTTGCTTGGAAACTTGAATGATTGCTTGGTGAATTCCCACCTTGGCAGCTGTTTGCATGGGCGCCGGAACAATTCCCCACTTTTGGTTCCCAGAGAACGGGACGTAGAGCTCTGCACATATTCCTCCTCCCCAACACCCAACCACCCAGATAACAGGCAAAACGTAGAGCTCCGCATGCACCCCCCAACACCACTCCCTCACCCCGGACAGCGTCCGAGACGTAGAGCTGTACGCGCATTCAAAGACAGCCCCAATCCTTCACAGACGACAGCCGAGACGTAGACCTTTGCGGTTTACTCCACCTCCTTGGGCTCGATCACTTTCTTTCATGGCTTATCCTTTCACTGCTATGCTGAAGATACACAGCTATGCCTGTCCTTCTGGCCAGATGACCGCACTGTCTCAGGATGCGCCTCTGCTTGTCTATCAGAAGTATCACTACCTACAGGTTAATAAGTTCTGGTTATCCCAGACAACCTTTCTATCAGTAATAATATCAATATAAGAACTGCCTTTTCACTGTCTAAGACTGTCTAAGGCCCCCAAATATGCCCCCAATTATTAGTTTCATTTTAAAATCAGTTTAATACATTACCCTTAAAAGAAATGTAAAGGTAAATCCGTAAAGTACAGTTTACACTGAACTGTTGTCTCCCGCAGTGCTAGAATGTAAAATACCAATGTTACCTCTATTTACTGTACTATAACTCACACACGTTTTCTTTGGTATAAGCAGCGTAAATACAGTAATACATTAATTAAATTTATAGCAAAAAATTATATAAAAATCTGCAACTACTGATCCGCGTTATAACGGGGGTTATTGTATACATATATATGCACAAGTGAAAATGGGACTAATAAAGGTTTATCTTATGGCTGCGGAAAACAATAAGAGATGTTTTTAAATCAGCATCTCTGAGTATGATGACCATTCCATGCCAGTGTCTGTTAAATGTCTCCACAAGCACCTCATTCTGCATTTTGAGGTACTGATTACTGATCACCTGAATCTTATTTAATGAATGTAATCAACACTCTCTTCTTGCAATGAGACCAGTTGGATGGCAAAACACTACTATTAAGTCAAAGTATGTCAAAGGTCATTTTGTTTGAGTGAACATGAGATTTGTTTTCGTTGAATTATTCATTATTTTGATGTTTTGTCATTTCCTTTAAAGAACAATAATATTTTTATTTGGCGATTTGGAGAAATATTGTCAGCAGTTCCTAAAAATTAAGGCAAAGCTGTTCAGTTCAATACTTACATAAAATATAAAATATAAAACATGTGAAATTCCCTGTTCCCTGTTATACACCAGTATCTGTCACTTCTCTGCCACTCACTGCACAGAGCAAAGAGAAAGGTGTGTGTCTGTTCTGTTGGAAGTATTGACCACACTACGTGTTTAATTTGCTCATTCGGAAGTGGTCACTCGAGATGCACTGTGTATGAATGAAAATAAATTAACATTTCATTCATTTTAGTTTTAAAACATTCACTGAATGTTTAAACAATTACATGATCTAAATGAATGATCAAATACATGCAATAAATTGAAATATATGTGTACACAAACCTGCATACATAAATACACACATGCATACACACATTCACAGAGCCCCTTGTGGCCCAGTGGCCTTTAGCAACTGCTTGTATTGATTACATCAAGAAACTGACCTGTCTACATGTCACCTGACCTTACAGCGCTCCCTCTGCCACATTTGGTCTTTGACTTGGCATCACTGCTTAAGTCGTGACACCAGATCCTCTGGTTATTGGGGATCATGCTGGAATAAAAAACTCTTTCATGGGGATGCTCTTAAAAATGAAAGTTCGTAAATAGTTCTTGGCTCAGTTTTAGGTAGAAAATGTTATTGGTTCATAACATTTGCAAATTGGAAATTACATATTGAGTGGAAAAACGCTTCCGAAAGATTCTTTCCATCATACCTTTGCAAAATAATGAAATATATCTTTTCTTAGTCACCTCCTATGATAAAGTCAGGAGGCCATGAAATCGAACAGCGCGGTGTGTGAGAGAGCGAGCAAGCAACAGGAAATTATTGATATGGTTTCTGGATAAACAAATTACAGTAATGTCTTGCTTTTAAAAAAAGTTATATATTTGAAGAACACTGGTTGTTTTTTTGTGATTTTACACTGTTTGTCCTTTTTTAGTGTACTACTCTTGTACTTATGTCTATGGTATAACCATCAGTTCTTTTCTGAGCGTCTTTCAGGTTTTACATGGAACCAAATATTGTGTTTTGTGGCACTAACCAAAATGGCCCTTTTTGTTCTCAAACGTTTTGAGTTGCAACCCACCCAAAAATGTAGGGTGGGGTTTGTGGCCTCTTGCACTTGAACCACAGCGGTGATTTTCTGATCATTCTCTGATTCGCTCCACTGCTCCTTACATTTTAGAGGTTACCATGCTCAGATCAGGGAAGACCCTAAAATGCGCTGGGCAAGGCGAACTCCAGGACCGAGGTTTAGGAACCACTACAGTGCAGCAACCATCGCATTTCGGTGAGGTTATATTGACTTCATAATGGAAGACTGGCTCTGCAGTCCAGCTGTGTTGTAAAGCAGATCTACACAAATTAGAGAGCCTTAGACAGCCAACAGGTGGCATACTGCTGGAGCCTATAGACTTGCATTGTCTTACAATGATTTTGAAAAAGTCTGTATGTATTACTACATTAAAGATTTAAAAATTTACAATGACCTGTAGTTTTTTAATGTCTTCATTGTATGGCTTTCAAGATTCATCAATAGTAAATACTATGAAGTCATCAAAAATGTGGTCTCAGAAGTAATAGTTAAAGATGTAACCAGAATGCATCATATATCCAGTCAGTTAATCAAGAGGAAAAGCGTAGTCATCATTTTATGACTGAGATGAAATATTTTATAAAGGCATATTTCTACAGGCTTTAAAATCAGCCCTTTTTAAATTGTTCGTTCTTGTCCCTCATCAGTTAACATTTAATGTTTTTCCTGCCTTGTTAAAAGTGGTTTAATGTGAGTTTTGATTGGTGGGGAAACAATCATAGATCGCCTTCTATCGGCAGGTAAAATGCTTAATGATTTCCGATTCACATTTTCTTTAAACTGGTGGTTATGACCGTAGGAGGCACCAGTATTGGAAGTATGTGGCCTCATGTCACTGTTCTCTTGGTCCTAAAGTATTTTCACTGTTACTATGGAAAGCTTAATTGGTTGGCAACTGAAAATCACATAGGTTTTTTTCAGCCAGCAGTAAAACGCATGCGTCCAGTTTCAGATATGAAGTGTTTTCAGGCATGAGGGAAAGTGTGAAATGTGAAATTGACCAACAGCTTCCTTCAGATTATCTCATTCACGACAACGTTTGCCACCGAAACCATGCGGATGACAAAAATATTGGAATGTTTTATTGATACATACACATCTACAGTCTACATTTGTTAAATGCTGCGAGTGTGAAATGCAGTATTTTCATTAGTGTCATCTGTAACAGGGAGAACTGGCACAAAAAACAGGATGATATTTTATAAATGTGTACCATTCTATATAGAAAAGAGTCATTATGATAGAAAAGCCTGAAGAAAAAGAAAATAAATGCTTGTGGGCAGCGCATTCACACAAGCAACCCTGAGACAGACCCTGAAGCATAAAAAATACAAACTCTGCATATAGGAACCACCGAAAACACGCTGACCTTGTGTGAAACGGAATTTCAATACCCTGTATACTGTGTATATTGTGGTATTGACAATAAATCTCTCCTGAAGCTTGAATCTTGACCTATATGTACAAGCGCTGATGAGTGTGGGTGTGTGTATATATATACTGCTCACAAAAATTAAAGGAACACTTTAAAGAAACACATTAGATACATCAGATCTCAAT
>JBBJLR010013237.1:0-13577 GCA_037577145.1 Brachypetersius gabonensis
CCTGCTGTGTTTGACCTTATTTAGTGTTTACCTGTTTCTGTTCTTGTGTTATATGTTTCCTGTGTTTACCCTGAGTCAGGGATAGTTGTGTTTTGTGTTTGTTTTCTTTATTAAACCATATCTATAACCATACTGTGGCGTCCTCCCCATTTCCCTCCCAGAACCACACCGTGACAGAGACCTTAGTGCTTTTTCTGTGTGACTTAATCTGAAATCTTTATTCTGATATTCAGGAAGCTCCTAATAAGGTTCACACTGTTCTCATCTTGAGGCAGATCTCAGTTCTTTTGTTAGGAGTGCACATTTCAGGCAAACAGCATTTCATGATATGACATGGGCGCTGCTGCATGGTTCGTGACTACTGTGTGCATGCCTGTGGCGGCCTGTAGTATTATATGTAATGCTGCTGTGTTCTGGTGTTTAGTTCCCCTAATAAGATTAGCATCTAGTCATACATATTAATGGTGTACATTTTGGATCTCTAATGCTTGCTTGGCTTAGTAACATGAGCTGTCTGATATTTTCCTTTACAACAGCTGTTGTAAGATAAGTGTGTGAAAGTGTGACTTTACTGCTGAGCTTCAGATACTGACTTCATACCTGCTGGCAGTAAATCCCAAAATCTCACTGCCTGGTGATGGTTTGGTTGAAAAAATCTAAATTTAAATCTATGAAAATCTTGCCTAGTAAACAGCAACAATGTTTCCTTAGAAGCCCTGTTGTCCTGGATTAGGGTTGAACCGATGTACCAATGAAATCAACCAATATTAGACCTGTCTTTGGAACACATCCTGCCAATGCAGCACCACTAACATAACGTAAAGTGGCAGATATTTTTTTTTTTCCAAATATCTCCAATTTAATCGCCTCCGCCTCTACCTACTAACTAGGACTCGCCATGTCATTTAATACCACCATCCTTAAAAGAGTGAAGGTGAGGACATACTTGTCATGCGAAGCTCCACCATATCTCAAATCACCAGAAACAGATTCAAGAAATTGGAGGAGAATGCAAACCACCCATTCAGTTACCTTAGCTAACAGACTTCTACGCTGGCTAGCTTTGTTCTGAGAGAGTAACAGTTGGAGCACCACCAGTTGCTGTGATCCCAGTGCTTGGGAACCCCTAGTAATACTGTTTTGGACAACGTCCAAATACAGGTCTGGAAAAAGAGACCACCATTCCATGTCTATTCAGTTCCTACACAAACACCTCATTCTGCTTTATGAGATACTGATTAGTGATCACCTGCATCAAATTTTATTTAATGAGAAAAATGAGAAAAAGTGCTGTAATCAACACTCTCCTCCAACAATGAGACAACAATGAGACGGCAAAACACTAGTAAACGTACATCAAGGGTAACTATTTCCATTTTGATTAAGAGTGAACAAGAGATTTGTTTTCTTTAAATAATTCAAGTTCTGTAAATACCATCATTACTCTTATTTTGAAATGCTTTAAGGACCCTATTTCTATTTGGAAATTAGGAAAAATATTGTAAGCAGTTCTTAAAAACTAAGGCAAAGTTGTTCTCTTCAGTACCTGCACCTATACATGATTTTTGCAGTAGTCTCTTTTTTTTCTGCCGCTGTATATGGTGGGGCATTAGGAGATGCTACTAGCCTTGTAAATTTGAGGCTTTGTCTGATCATTACTTGAAAATGGTTCCATAAAGACAGACACTTTTGAGGTTCACAACCTACAATTTGCCAGTAATCTGGGATATCAAGAAACTATGCCAGTCAGGCCTTGAACCTTAATTGAAAAAAAAAACCCATCCAAGTTTCTTCAAAGAAATGGACAAACTTTTGGCCAGTTAATAACTGTGACCTTATCTTGGCTTGACTTGTCTTGATTTATCATATCTAACTATAGCATCTCCCCAGCCAAAGGATTCTGAGAACCATCAGATAATATCTCCCCGACAGATGAATTGAATCATTTCTAAGACAAGATGCAGAAATCACTAATGGCCTTTTCAATGACCCAAAGATAAACAGAAAGCAATTTTCAACTTGAGGCTTTGTATATAAAAACCATAAAGTAATCTTATCTTTTTTTTTAAATAAATGACAAATTAATAAATGACAAATTTTACCTGAAACTGTAATAAAATGGTGTAAAATATTTTATTGTATTCTAAAATACACACAGCCAAGATATGAATATTTGAAATATAAAAAAAGCATTTTGCATAAACAAAATATAGCTTTGTCAGAACAAAATTTTATATTTTCAATTAGTTTTTTGGGTTTTATTTGTTTTTAATTATAATTCATTAATTATACTTGAGTACACAATTCCTTTGAAATATTTGCAGTGCTTTTTATTTGGGTCAGAAATGAAAAGGGACTCTTGCAAGTCTATTTCAAGATATATATATATATATATTATATATACACACACACACACACACACACACACACACACAACACTGTAATGGCTCTTATTTCTTCCAGTCTTTTCTTTTTCTATGGTTCACTTGGGATGCTGTTGTTGCTCTCTCTAGCCTGTTAGGGGGAAAGAAACAGATTTATAGCTTATAATTGCATTCAGCTATTGCTCCCCTTACAGCTTTAGAGGACACAGATGATGAATACGGGCCGGCCGCAGTCAGTGTATTTTCTTGGAATAAAGCAGCAGAGTGCTGCGTAATCAAAGCTCAGGAGAAACAACAACAGCTCTCCCCTCATGTAAACCTCCCTAGCAGGACATAACGTGTTCTTTCAGGACTGCATAGCAGCACACTCTCCTTCTCAACTTTTGGCAGTGCTTCCAGAGATAAAAGCCATATTTCCACCAAAATATTGTCACAGGATGACCCCCAACAAAAAATGCATGCTGTAATGAGAAACTCTGTTTTTGTAATATTTTCTGTATATTTCCCCCTTTTAATTTTTAATAAATAACACTCAAATAATTTATCTATACGTTCATTTTGTAATGTATATAAATGATTATTGATTTACCAGGTTGCAAAATAAACTTTGTCTAAGACTTACCCCAACATATTGTATAAACATACAAATGTTGAGGCTCTCAATGCAAGTCCCATGCTATACGATCGTGCAATGTTCCAGCCACCAAGAGAGCGATCAAAATAATATACATGTGAATTTTCTGATTTTGGCTGCTCTGGTCAATTATTTGTTATTAATTATTGCAATTTTTGAAAGTAATCTAATGTGAAATGTGGCCTGTACAAAAATAATGGTACATTTTGCATACACAATTAGACAACCAACAAAATCCAAATTCTGGCTATTAATATTCAAATGGTTGTATAAAGTAAACTGTATAGATGCAACTAAGCAATTGAAAAAGGCAACAGTTTAAAAATTGCAATATTTTTTTCCAAAATAGTCTCCATGGCAAATATCTCAAAATTGTTATGAAAGCTTGCAGATGATGCTGCAATGGGAATCCAAGCATTTTTGATGTAGCATTTAATCATTTAAACTTAATGCCAGCCAAGGGCGCCAGAACCATTATAATAATTCTTTTCAGCCCCCCCACCCCCCACAAAATAAAAATGAGCTAACAAAAGCAAGGCATCTAATATAAACTATATTGATTTACACAGCAATTTGCTCTCAATTTCAATTTCTGAATTTTACATTCATTTTCAAAATGAAAAACCATACAAATGTGAAACCATTAGACAAAGAATGAGACAAGATCACATTTCTGCATTATCTGCAGAAATTATTTTGGATTCATGTGGGTTATTACAAGCAGGCCATCAAGTCCCATCTGCTCCACAACATACTTGAAAGGATCAGACAGGCATGGAGATAATTACAGAAAGAAAACTCTCAGAAGAACACTATAATACCCATAAAAAAGGTTGGCATGGCAGAAACAGCACACACCAGCTGATATGCTTTTATCTGCAATAGATCCACAGGCTGCAAATCATGACGCTAATTGGTCATTTCAGGGGACAGATAGTTTATAGCTGGCTTGGTTTTTCTCTCATGCCAAGAACTGCATTGTGTCTAATGCATTAGAGTGCTGTTTTTTGGGGAGTTTTTTTGCATTGCACGCAATGCAACGAATGCCAGTGTATTGAAGGTCCATTGGCAAGAATAGGAAAAAGGTTGACTGTGGCATTATGTGTAGATTCTGTATTCATAAAGCATTTTAAATGCCTTTTGAAGGAATACTTTTAAAAGGCATGCATATAATGCCTGTATTATTGTTTATAAGCCTCCTCCAAAAGTAATAAGCAGAGCTTATTTTAAATACTGAGGCTAAAAAAATGAAGATGAAAAAAGAGACCAGTAAGTCCTCAGGTCCTTACACTGCTTTCCGATCAGATATAGAACTGAGTGTGAAGTATTGCTAATTGAAGCTAAAAAGAAGTTAATCAGTCTTGTTTTCCATTCAATTTGCCAAAAATACACCGGGTACCCGCAACCCTAGTGAGGACTAAGCGGTTACAGAAAAAGACTGGGTTAGTGAGAATTTCTTTTATTGCTTACCTTTCTTTTTATTCTCTTTGATTTAACCTATAAAGCACACAGACTGAATTCTGTGGATGACAAAGTGCAATACAAATAAACTTGCCTTGCTTACGACACGAAACCAAACGACTTGGTTCATTGCATCTTTTAAAATTGTTGTTTTTTATACTGTTGTACTTGAGAGACACCATCTACCGGAATCAAATTCCTTGTATGTGTTCACTCACATACTTGGCCAATAAACGCGATTCTGATTCTGATTCTGATTCTGATTCTTTATTTTAGGCCTTAAAATTACCTTAATTTTGACCTTAATTTCCCATAGAAAACATTAAGGGAAAAATACACATACTGACATACAGACTAATGAAGGGGTAAAACTACTAATTTTCTTTACTTTTTCAAATTTGCCCCTTAAATAATAGAACCCCCTGAATTAACACCTTAAATTTAAGATTAAGGGGTTTCTCACTCATGACTTAAATCTAATTGTAAGGTAAAAATAGTTTTATTAGGTTTAGGTAAGTGTCTTAATTTGTAAACCTAATAAATGAAGCACTTAATTCAAATGAAGCAGTTTGGTGTATTTTCAGGGATAAAAATCACCTGCCGGAACTGGGATTGGCCATGAAAATTCAATTCATGATCAGGACATCACTTATGAATATGACATCACAGCATCCATCGCTGCAGAGACACTGTCATAGCTGTGCCTCCGGTGCTGTGCCCCCAGCTGTCCCAGTCTGCGTTTCTCATCTCTGACACACAAAGCACACCATGACACATCTGTAGTATCAACAGATTACATATATTTCATATTCAAACCATAATAAAAAATATGGTTCTCTTATGATTATGGACTTAAATTGAAAATGTAGAAAGCTTTACATTTAAAACATTTCATACCCCTGTTTGTGTGTGTGTGTGTGTGTGTGTGTGCATACCATTGCTTGCCACTTTATTAGGTACATCAGGTCAATTGTTTGTTAACACAAATAGCCAATCAGCTAATCGCATAGCAGCAACTGCATATATGTATACAGTTGCAGAAGGTTGTTGGTGCCAGAAGGGCTGGTCTTGATCTACTGGGTTGTGACGCACAATCTCTAGGGTTTACAGAGATTGGTCAGAAAAAGAGAAAATGTGTGGACAAAACTTGTTGATATCAGAGGTCAGAGGAGAATGAGCAGACAGGTTTGAGATGATCGAAAAGCAAAAGCAGCTCAAATAACCACTTGTTACAACCAAGGTATGCACAATACAGGAAACTGAGGCTATTGGCACAGACTCACCAAATTGGACAATACAAGATTGGATAAATGTTGGCTGGTCTGATGAGTCTCAATTCTGAGACATTCAGAATTTAATGTAAACAACATGAAAGCTTGGTCCATCCTGTTTTGTAATGACGGTTCAGTCTGGTGGTGGTGGTATAAGGGTGTGGGGGATGTTTTCTTGGCTCACTTTGGGTCCCTTAGTACCAACTGAGCATCGTTTAAAAGCCACAGTCAATCTGAGTATTGTTGCTGACCATGTCTATTACTTTATGACCACAGTGTATCCATGTTCTGATGGCTACTTCCAGCAGGATAATGTCACACAGCTCAAACTGGTTTCTTGAACATGACAATGAGGTCACTGTACTCCAGTGGCCTCCACAGTCACCAGATCTCAATCTGAGCACCTTTGGGATGTGGTCGAATGGGAAATTTGCATCATGGATGTGCAGCCGACAAATCTGCAGCAATCGTGTGATGCCATTATGTCAATACAGACCAAAATCTCTGAGGAATGTTTCAAACACCTCTGCTATGAAGAATTGAGGATGTTCTGAAGGAAAAACCCTGTACTAGCAAGGTGTACCTAATAAAGAGTTAAATCGGCCTGTGAGTGTGTATATCCTCCTGAGACCTGGCAATTCATTATTGTGTACTGAAGTACACATTAAGTTTTTGCTTAAATCTCTCATACTATACATGACACTTTGCTAAGTCCTGTTGTGTCTTAGAGAGTGTTTAAAATGAAGTCAAATGTTTGGGGATGTGAGGTTGCCAGTGCCTCCTTTCCTGTTTTTTCAAAATGGCACAAGCACATTTTATGGAATAGTAGAAAGTCAGGCGTGATAATTATATTTAAAATGTTTTTTTTATATATATATTTCCCTGAATAAACACCTAATAAGCACTTTGAGTAATTTTTCCGAACTAATTTATTCATGTGTACTGTAGTGCATGTCAGGACTTAGTACTTGTTAATTACACTTTTTTTCTAGTAGACAGCGCTTTGACAGAGGCGAATTCTAAAGGGAGATTCAGATATAGATCTTTCTGAAGGTTAGAGTTAAGTGAGCCAAATAGGAGAGAGTGAGAACCCATATGAGGAACCAAATGAGGAACCAGATAAGGACGACCAAGATTCAGATTCGGAGTCAGATGTAGCAGATAAAGACACAGGGCCAGCTGAAGTGTGCCTGACCTCATAAATGATTAAATAATTATTGACAATGTCTTGCGATTCCAACAGGACCACGTTTTTTTGCTCCCAAACACATAATAATAATATAAAAACAATCAGGATCCCACTGCATGCTTGGTGCAGTCCACCTGCCCGAAATGTTTACTTGCTCAGCCCTAATATGTACAGATGCAGGATTCCATAGACGTTCTGAATTGACAAAAGGGTAAAACAAAAAGGCACAAGGGAAAACACATGAAAACAGAAACGCTTGCCTGGACAGAGTACACATGTCAAAATAAGTCACTCATGGCTAAACAAAAAGAGTGGTCTCTAGCAGCCACTGACCATGGACTTGACAGTATCCCCCCTCTTCCCCAACGGCGCCACCCCAGGGCACCAAACGGGCAACAAGCCCTCACCAGGGAGGAGGCGGGGCAAGCGACCCACTCTTCCACTTCCCAAAAGTTCCTACAAGTGAGGCCCTTCCGTGTCCTCTGTGTCCATGCCCCGAATCCAGGGCTGCATCATCAAGAACACACGTGAGCTACCACCTCTGGACTTGGGGCTGCAACTGCATAAAGTCGAGGATTTCTTGGGTGGCTGGTCAGTGGACTGGAGACAGGGGTGTCACGACCCACTTCGCATCCTATGCCCCTGAGCTGTGGAGCTCCCGCCTCCCATCTGCCGAGCTTCTGCAGGGGCTTCCCCTTGGCCAGGTTAAAGACGTGTGAGCCACCAACCCCCTTTGCTTCCCCCCACGTCGTTGGATCTTTGGCGCATTGACTGACCTGCTGCTCCAGACGTCCTAATACAGCTCGTCCTCGGAGCTGAATCCACCCAGCAACTCTGTGATGGAGAACGCTTCCCCTCATTGCTGGGTCCACCCTCTCCCACGTGCCTGAAAGAGAGGCCTCTAGCGGCCGCTGACCATGGATGGATGAGGTCAAAAGTGCATGTGTCTGAGATAAATATTTGTGAATTTTGGTGTGCCTCAAAGCAACCAAAACAGCTTAATAAAAAGTTTCCTAGAATGATGGTAGTAGCAATAGACCCCTCTGATAATGCGCAACATGGGCGAGTGTGTGGCAAAGAACCTGCATTATTCATCAACGCACTGGAGAATCTACGAGGCATTTGGTGGTGAAGTGGAATGCCAGATGGCATGTGGAAATTGAATGCGTTGCTCATGCC
The DNA here is from genome assembly GCA_037577145.1 of Brachypetersius gabonensis. Classification (NCBI taxonomy): domain Eukaryota; kingdom Metazoa; phylum Chordata; class Actinopteri; order Characiformes; family Alestidae; genus Brachypetersius; species Brachypetersius gabonensis. Next base: position 8,119 of record JBBJLR010013237.1, read on the forward strand.
CATCCCAATAAAGAAGTACAACACAGGAGGAGATGAGTAAAACAAGAGCATGGATGGGTTGGCATGTCTGATTAACATTTGCAAGGACACACCAATAGGTAACAATCACTTATAATGTATCTCGTGTTACCACCATAAATGGAAATGCATGTACACATAAAAGTAAATTTCAGTCCAATCCTTAAACTTTGGAAGTACTATAGGTTATCGTTAGTGATCATGTATGTGTATTTCTAGGTTCATTTTAAAAAGCAATAACTTTTCATTGAAAGACCAATTTCTACACTTAATAAATGAGTAAATTAATAATATATTTTATTGTGATTTGAACTTTAGGGGAAATTTATTTATCTAGCTAATATGATGAAAATTGTGTACTAAAACATTTATAATATTTTCATAAAACAAACTTGAACCCTGCTACAGTCACATAACCTTATACATTCCTTACAGATTCCATATGCTGTCATGAGTTGTTATGGCAGATTCTGTCCATTAATAGAACAGTGTCATGTTTTTAATAACACCACACACACACACACACACACACACACACAGCACACACGTATGTATATATAAATATGTGTGTGTGTGTGTGTGTGTGTGTATATATAAATACAAGAGGTAAGAGGTAATACAATAAAATATGAATTTACATGGTATAATACATGGTATAGAGAGAGAGAGAAAGAGCGAGAGTAAGCGAGAGAGAGAGAGAGAGAGAGAGAGAGAGAGAGAGAGAGAGAGAGAGAGAGAGAGAGAGAGAGAGAGAGAGAGACTTTTGATTAAAGCCAAGCTTCTCCAAACCCACCAATTTAAAGACATTTGGTGACACTCAGCAGACAGAGAAAAGGAAATCATCCAAGCAAAGTGAAAGCCAAATAGTAAATAGTACAGCAGGCAGAGGAGAAATAAATAAGAAAATATAAAGACAAATTCTCCGCTGACAGTAAATGACAATACGCTTAAGCACTTCATCCATATTCATAACCTTCGTTTCTCTCTCTCTCTGACACTAAGGAATGTCAGATGTGTCCCGACGTGACCAGACTACAGTTTAGCTGAGGACATCTCTTACATAGAAAGTTTGGCGAAGTGAAAAGACAGTTCACTTATACTTTAAGCCAAGGGTGCCCACAACTGGTTATGGGGTTCCGCTGTCCAGCACAGTTAGACAAGAGGCATCTGAGAAGGGCGATCACTAAACTGTGCTTGAGACTGGTCCTCCAAAATACCTGCTTTCAGTAATACAATAAAAACAGAAGAGTATGAATGGGCCTGGGACAATTATTGTAACATTTCACCATGTAAAAAGTAAACTAAACTTCCAAAAACCATCTCAGACATTCTTATCCAGAGCAGCTTATATTTTTATAACCAGTATTATACAAATATTATGAAAAGTATTATAACCACGTTTTTGTATTTAACCAAGTTTTATCAACTGCACTAAACAATCACTGTGTTATTTATATAAATACTTATTATACAAAGGCTACAAACGCTGATATGGTCTCAGAAATGTGCACATATTGTTATTCCCTCAATAAACCGGCAAAGCCTTTAATGCCGGCAATCCAGCCAATATATTCATAGAAATAGTTTGTAAAGATCCTCAAATGTAGTAATGTATGAAGTAAGAATACATGGTCAACAACCCTGATCCTGTACGTCTACATTCCAGAGAAGTCGAGTTCCAGCCACAATCTGCAACATGCTAATGAACTTCTTTCGAGGTTCCCTGATTGACTGGAGCAGTAAACAAGGGCATGCGAGATGCAGGTTGGAATTAAATATGGCAGGAAAGTAAATCTCCCAGGCGAGGGTTTGTGACCACAGCTGTATGCTTTACTTTGTATATCATCACTTTCATGAATGTGTCTTTTGAGCTATGAGCCGTCTCCAATGGAATGATTAGTGTGGGATGAAATACAGCACATTTCTCTCTGAACAATCAACCCTTCATGCCTGCTTCACCAGGCCTGCATGAAATTTTTAAATTCCAAACAACACAAAATTCAAATTGCCTGTTGAATAATGTATTTTGGAATGGCAGCTGCATCTCGCTGCCATGATCCTTGAGATCCTTAACCTTTGATTTAGCAAACGAAAAATATATTATTACCAGAACGTCCCCCATTGGACATATTACCCCTGTCCTCCAGCAGCTCCACTGGCTTCCAATCAAATATCGTATTGATTTTAAGATTTTACTGCTTATTTAATCGTCACCTTACTAAGTGTAAAATTTGTGAGGTGACGATTCTGTCATGCGTGAACACACCACATCACACAGTGTGAACAGCACAAAATTCTTCCTCTTTATTAAACCCATTCACCAAGAGAAGCAGCAGGCAGCCAGGAACACAGTGCCAAGGAGCAGTGTGTGGGGACAGTACCTTGCTCAAGAGTACCTCAAAGCTACTACTAGCAGGTTTAGGATTCAAACCCATAACCTCCAAATAAACCTCCAAAATCATCTCACAGACATTCTTATCCAGAGTATCTTTTTAACCAAGTAGCAGATCAAGAGCACTGGGTGTCTAGTTCTTTACTGGGCAGGGAATCAAACCCCAGTCTGCTACTTTGTGTGTAACAGTTTTACCTCCTGCACTAAATAATTACTGTGTTATTTCTATAAATACTTATTATAACGGTTTTAAAAGGCAACAAACACTTATCATTGATATGATCTCCGATCTGTGCACATATTGTTTTTCCCTCAATAATCCTGCAAAGCCTTTAATGCCTAACCGTTCTGTTAGATCATCTGCCTTTTGCCTTTGAGTTTCAATATTCCTACTGCCCCGCTTAACTACCATGGGGTTTAGAGCCCTCAGCCAAGATGCTCCTAGCCTGTGGAACTCTCTTCCTCATGATATCTGCAACACCTTTCTATCTTTAAACCATGTCTTAAAACACATTTTTGAATATTGAATATTCTTGAATATTCTTTTTGACCCCAGTTTTAATGAATGTACCCTATGAAATAATTATTTTAATTACTTTACATATTGTTATTTTGTTTGTTCTTGTAAAGCATCCTTTCAAAATAGCGTTTGAAAATGCTTTCTTCTTATTATTATTATTAGTAGTAGTAATCTTAGCATATTGGCTTTTGCATGAACAAACAAATGTGGCTGTTTTTGTTTTCCTGACAGTTGAAAGATCTTGCCCTTGCTACATATCAATGGATGTTTAGTATTAAAGGGCTAGTAGGGATATGCCCTAACGTTCTATCATTCAAAAATGTGTAAAATATTTGCCATGCACACCATACCAAATGCTGTTCAGCCCACCCCTATCATTCAGACTCTGGGTAAGAATGGAGAAGTGGTCTAATTATTTTGTGTGAACTGGTAAAAGCGTACACTTGTTCATAACTTAACATTGAAACAAATTTCCAAACACTTGAAACCATTTGCATGGGCTTTGAGGCCCATAAACCCGTCTTAGATGCAACTTGTGACATTTTGCCATTCTGAACTCTTTTGTTTTATTCCAGTGCATGCTACAGAAAAGAAGAATTGAAAAGAGCTTCTCCATGAGCTGAACACTTTGAATGAAGCGCTTTGAAGTTTCAGCGACTTCTTCAGAGAAGAATGGAACCATGACAAAGTCATTCCATTGTTAGGTGGAGAGCATGATAGCTCCTCTGCGGCTGCTCTGAAGGCACAAGCCCGCTGTGAGCCAAGTCGATGATTTCAGCCTCAGGCTCTGTTTGTGCCTGGCATTTACCCTGGCATGAGGACAAGTGGCATTTTATTTTGGTCCAGAGCTCAACGTGCCATCTAGTTTCACTTGGCTGATCTCAACATTGACACAAAGCTGAGATGTGTGAGATCAACATCAGTTCAATTACGTAATAATGCTCCCTCAAGATTGAACCTAAAGCCTTTGAATCACCAAGCTAAGTTTTCTCAAACATCACAAGTCTAATACCCTCATTTGATCATAAGGCCTCCATTGTGAGTATTCATGCATATCCACAGGCAAATGGTTCGGAAGCCCCCCTTTGCTTCAAACTGTCACCAGGGACACATTTAGGCAATTGCTTGTTGAAAATCAATTTTAACTTTGGCCCAAATTTACTTGTTCAAAAGTAGAGACAAAGTTCATGCCGCGAAATGGAATAATCGTGCAGCGCCCAAGCAAAATTAAAGACAAGATGTCAAACTAAACTAAAATTTAATTAAGAGGTTGTAAATGTTGCCATATTTTACCTTGTCAGCTCAATGCTATGAATAGATTTATTCTGTTGTTCCACCTTATTTGTTTTAATTCAGGTACATAATACAAATAAAAACCTGTATCAATAACTTCCTATTTTGAAGTTTGATAGACAGTTCCTTTTATTTCTTTATTTTTCTAAACAATTCCTTATTTTCTGAAAGAATTAATGCAGAAACATGGTTTTGGTTTTCTGATATCCACAGTAATCAGGTATTCGGCAACTGTCTGGAACAGCACAAATGTAGCAAACAACCGAATATAAACAATTTTTAACAACAAAAAAAACTACATTGTAACTGTTCTTCATGCATTTTTAACTGGATTTGTCATCCCAACTTTACCTGTTCTTTGTTATATTTGACTGCATCTTACACATAGAGCAGATTAGAGATTAGATCACACAGCAATCAAATTTCCTTCAAACAGTCTGTCAGTTTTCAATTTGCCAGCTGGCCTTAAACCTCAAGTAATATTAACTAATTTCACACAACTATAAAGTTCACATGGGAAGTATCTGAAGTTTGAGGTCAGCGTTGGTATGTGTCTGAATTAATCTGTGTTCCTATAATGATCCAACAAACTCTGCACAGGTGAAGCATTAACTAAGTAACTCATTGTGTTCAACCTCTATTATGTGGCACCTGCACATTCAGTCCCAAGGAAAAAACAAACAAAAAAACAACACATTCATTCAGTCTGCCACACAGTCCATCAAGCACCACTTTTGTCTAATAAACCGCAACATTCTTTTATTCTGCTTTCCTGGCTGCAAAACCTGTCAGCTACATCAGGCAGAAATGTCAATCTCTAAACAACCTGACTGTAAAATACGACAGACTACGAGTCTGGCTGAAAACTAGAAGCAGCATGCTGAGTCTCTGTTGACCAGCCTGGATCTATTGTGTGAAAAAGTTTTGTTCATTGTATTGCTTAAAGCAAGTTATACTGATCCAAATTAATGAAGCTCTAGATGAGGTTTTAACGGGTTCAAGGAAGTGTTTTTATAGAAAGGGTGACTACTGGACTAACAGAATTAACATTGTAGCTAACAGACATAGAAGATGAGGAAGAAGAATTAAAAATAGTGAAACTGATATTTCCCACTGAAGCAGAAGGATGGTATCTCTATAAAGCCCCTTTTGACATGCCTAGATGATATAAAGGCTTGGTTGGCTTTAAACTTTTTAAATTTTAATGAAAAGAAAACAGAGGTGTTGGTGTTTGGA
>JBBJLR010013247.1:0-13577 GCA_037577145.1 Brachypetersius gabonensis
AAGTTATTACCAATGTTGAGGAGCGTTCTGCTATCATAGACTATTAAACCAGCTGACTTTGGAACATGAAATAAGACAGTAAATAAATGGAAAACTAAAAAAGAGCACAGTCTGCGCGGAGCAGTCAGAAAGGCATCTGGACGTGGCCAAGCCATCTTTGATATAGTTGTTTAAAAACACAAAAGTGTGATTTATCAGATTGCTCGATTAATTGACTCCAAAAATATTCGATAGTTGCAGCCCTAATTTCCTCCTTTTGACATAAAACTTCAATGACACCGCTTGCAAATAAGTTTCTGGTGATCAATGATGTTGCTCTTGTCATCAGCCGCAAAAACAAAATACTTCCACATGAGGCTCTTTCCCCCTTTCTTTCTAACGTGCGGATTCAGAGCCGCCTCATCAGAAGCAACGCCGTTCGCCATGTCTTTGTGCTTTTACGAAGAAGATGCAGCTGCACAGTACGCACCTATCGGGTAACGCAGCAAGAACTGGATTGACCGGGTGCTTGGTACCACCGGTACTTCAGAAAACCTGGTACCGTAACATTTAAATTTTTTAGTACCATCTTGGTACAGAAGTACCGGGTCTTTTGACAACACTAATCTGGGTTTTCACTAGGTTTTTCATGGGCTTTCCATTTCAGCCGGACCCAGGATATACTGTTGTCATTGTCATGCCGCAGTGTCCAGTTCCGCTTCAGCTTTTAATTGTCTCACAGATGTTTTCACATTTTCATCATACATCATCTGATATAATGAAGAATTCATGTTGGAGTTTATGCTGGCAAACTGTCCTGCTGCAGCACAGTATCCCCAAACAGTGGCACTTCCACCTCCATGCTTCACAGTTGGCATGAGGTTCTTTTCCAGGATTGCTGTTTCGCCATACAATGTCCTCTGTTCTAGTGTCCCAATAATTCAGTTTAAGACTCAGCACTCCTAAGGACATTATTCCATGGTCATAACTCTCATTTCGACAGTCAGGAACACACAAAAATGGATGTTTGACTAGGGCAAGCCTGATGTGATACAGGGCAAGCTGTGTGTGATTTGAGCCGTTTTTAGTGGGAATAAATGTGAGGCTGTCCTGATTCATTCCTCACCAGGATTACATTTTACATGTTTTTGTAATTGTTGTTATATTACCTAAATCTCCCAGTTTTGTTAAACTTGAGTAAAATTAATTTGTTAAAATTAAATACCTATATGTCCAAGAATGTTACAGCTACTTACAGGCTGTCATAGGGTGTCCTGATTTCTAAAGGGCTTCCTCAAGCTTTGCTGTAGATTTATTCCTAATTAGATTAAACTTGTTTTAATTCAGTCAGAAACATGACACTTTCTGTCTTTCTTTATCTCCTTCAGGAGTGAAACTTCTTCTGCTCTGTGTGTCTGGTTGCCTGTACAGTTTAAATGAATTTTAGATATCAGGAGGTGCCAGCAAAATGAATAAACCTCCCTGCTAAAATCTAAATGGCATATATATGACAATATGGCAACCAGAAGAAGCTCTCGTATTTTCCTTAATGAAACCTCACATAGACGAGCACAGAAAACGCAAGCCACTGATGGAATTCACCAGTGCTCTGAATGTGGGAAGAGTTTTAGTCGACAGATTGATCTCCAAACCCACCAGCGCATTCACATGGGACAGAAACCAAATAAGTGCACCGAGTGTGGGAGAGTCTTCAAGGTAAAAAGTCATTTGAAAGAACACCAGCGCATTCACACAGGAGAGAAACCTTATCAGTGCTCTGAGTGTGGGAAGAGGTTTACTCGACAAAGTTCTCTCCAAGTACACCAGAGCGTTCACACAGGAGAGAAACCCTATCACTGCAAGGATTGTGGAAAGAGTTTTAACTCCCAGAGTCGTCTCAAAACACACCAGCGAACTCACACAGGAGAGAGACCCTATCACTGTACAGAGTGTGAAAAGAGTTTTTATAACCATAGTCATCTCAAAACACACCAGCGCACTCACAAAGGAGAGAAACCCTATCAATGTACAGATTGTGGGAAGAGTTTTACTACCCAGAGTTGTATTAAAAGACACCAGCGCATTCACACAGGAGAGAAACCCTATCACTGCAAGGATTGTGGAAAAGCTTTTAGAGAAGCAGGTAATTTCAAAGAACACCAGCGCATTCACACCAGAGACAAACCGTATCACTGTACCGAGTGTGGAAAGAGTTTTAATCAACAGAGTTATCTTCGTCGTCACCAGCGCATTCACACAGGAGTGAAATCGTATCACTGTACAGAGTGTGGAAGGAATTTTAATCGACTAAGTTCTCTCCAGATACACCATCGCATTCACACAGGAGAGAAACCGTATCACTGTACAGACTGCGGAAAGCTTTTTAAAGAATCGGGTAATTTAAGACAACACCGGCGCATGCACACTGGAGAGAAACCGTATCACTGTACAGAGTGTGGAAAGAGTTTTTATGAACAGAGTCATCTCCAACGTCACCAACGCATTCATACAGGAGAGAAACCGTATCACTGTACAGAGTGTGGAAAAAGTTACAATGAACAGAGTACTCTCCAAATACACCAGCGCACTCACACAGGGGAAAAGCCGTATTTTTGCTCACAGTGCAGGAGGAATTTCACTTATCTCTCTAGTTTAAAAAAACACAAATGCATTAAGAGTGAGACAGAAATCAGAGATTTTTAGGAAGCTACAAGGGTTTGAACAAATCAATATGTTAGAGCTATTAAATGTTAAATATGTTAGTCTGTCATTTTGGGAAATGGATGTAGGAGTAATGACATCAAAGCCACAACGCTGCACACCAGCCAGCTATCATAGTAGAGTTGCTGAATGTTAAGGACTGTCAGTACTATGTGAATCTGGGTTTGGCAAATTCTGGGTCCTTTCCTGTTCCTGCAGAAACTTGTCCTGTTTTATGCAGGAATTCCCATTGACACTCCAAAATTTTGTAGAAAGCCTTCAGAGAAGAGTGGCGGATATTATAGCCACAAAGAAGTGGGATACCCAAATTAATGGCCATTTTATTGGAATGGGATGTCCATTCTTATACAGCTGTGATGATCACAAACATCTGCCCATTGAGTCGCTATTTCAAATAAAATTGTGATTTGTGTCCCTGTATAATTGTCTTAATGGTTCTATGTTTTGGTTTAGCATTTAGTGTTGTTGGGAAATGTCATGAATTGTAATGAAATGTATTGCAGAGTAAAGACATTGTAAAGACATCCACTTTAGATAGTTCTTCCAAATATTGATACATATGTTGCCATATATTGAAATTGTAAGTATCCTCAACTTAATTTCCAACATTAATGCCTTAAATAGGTATTAAAGGATGATCATGGATACCAACAGTTAACATTTGTGGTGTTTTATTAAAAAAGAACAAGACTGCTGTACAAGTAACAAATGTCGAACTTAATTTTTCTACCTCTCCTCTTGCGCATACACCTGTACTTATTTTTTAATGTGTGCTGTAGCGCCACCTGCAGACGCATAGTGGCAAAAGGACAACGTTCAAGTTAAGTTTGAAGCTGGAGTGATTGTAAATTTAAAAAATGATTTAGAACACTTCGAGAATATTTGCCTGATGTTTGATATTAAGAAGTGCTACAGTAGCCTATGTGTAAAATATAAGTAAAAACAGCCAAACCTGAGTTTGTAATAATAAGTACATACATGCCTAAAGCGCCATTTAAAAATCCATAGATGCTTAAAATAGGGATTGTACATTTTTGGAAGTGTAGCCAGGAGATGTTGTTTTGCTGATATTTGTGCTTAAGTTACCGCCACGTTACCCAGCTTCCCGTCCCCTTCAAATATCCCCCATTCTTATTGCAAATTTAATGTTGCCACCCATATGTCTGCCTTTATAGGGGAAAACCCATAATCACTCAATATTAAATCGTAACAGTTGGGAGCTTTGTCATTATTGACGTTTTAAATGTACCTCCCTACTTTTGGTTTGCATAGTAAAACAATCTCCATGGTGGTCCATTCATGCAAAGTGTGCTATCGTTTTAGAGGTGAGAGATAACACTAACAAAAAACAATTATCAGTGAACAATAGGATCATTCTAGGGACAACCAATATGTACATTAAGGCCAATTAATTGCACCAATAAGGGCTGTTGGAATTGCACAATTTTCTGCTAGTACATGAAACGTTGCTGTCCAATGAATACAAAATTCATAACAAATTCATGAATCTGTGGTAAACTAACAGCTTTCAAAGCGATTTTTTAACATTCGGCACTTCAACTAGGTCTTTCCTAGTTTCCTATGATAAAATTCAGTGTCACACAATCTACATTCTGTAGTTTAACCGCAGAAGTTCTCTCTTGATAGTATGATTAAGACAATTTATTAGATAAATTTATTTGTACGAAAAGGCAATACATTGCTTCCTCCAAATAAAATAAAAAATGGACCTGATTAATTGGTTTAATAGTATCAGAAATGATGCACCTAAATCTTTTAATGAACATTTTGGGAAAAAAGAGAGAGGGCATTCTGTGTGTGTGCGAGTGTGAGAAGAGAAAAAGAGATTTTAAGGAGCGTAGATGTCTTTCATGTCTGTATATTGTTAATAAATACCTACAGAAAGGATGCCTCCTAACACTGTGCCCCAAACGTTGCCTTCAAGTCATCCCACAGCCAATGATAAATAATTAACTGCTTTCTCACTGTTAAAATTGATGAATGTTGGTTAAATAATAAGTAAAGTAGGTTTTATTGTCATCACTATAGTATACGCACAGTACCCAGTAAAAACATAACTACATGCCTACAGGACCATGGTCCAACACAACAGCACAACAGGTAATTAAAGTCTGAGTTGTTCAAGTTCTGTAGGGTGAGTGTTGTTGGGTGTTTGTGTGTGTGTATGTGTGTGTGTGTACAGTTTCTATACTTCAATTCTGGTTGAGGTGTCTGATGGTCTGAGGAAAGAAATGTTTCCCATTCTGGCAGTGGAGGTCCTTATGCTACAGAAACTTTTTCCGGATAGGAGGAGGTAAAAGAGAGTGTGTGAGGGGTGAGTGGGTCATCTGCATTGTGGATGTTGTGGGTAGTGTAAATGTCTGTAACAGTGGGGAGAGAGACCCCGATGATCCCGTGTAGGGTCTTAAGGTCTGAGACGTTTAAATTCCCACACCAGGCTGTGAGACGCTACTGGACCTTCTTGTTGATGGAGCTGGTGTTGAGGGTCCACATGAGCTTCTCTGTGAGGTGAACACCAAGGAACTTGATGCTCTGAGCCGATGCTCAGTGGGAAGTGATAACGTTACGCCCTTCTGAAGTCAGCAACCATCTCTTTTGTTTTATCTCCATATCAACAGGTTGTTGGCTCTGCACCAGTCCGTCAGCTGTTTCATGCCTCATCATTCCTGCTGATCAAACCCAACACACTTATGTTATCTGCGAACTTAATGATGTGGTTTTAACTGTGCATTGCTGCACATCCATGGGTCAGCAGCGTGAACAGTAGAGGGCTAAGCACTTTCAATAAGATGATTTAGTTCAGTTTGGAAGGCATGAATGAAGTAACTTAAAGGTTGCGCCCTTCTGAAATCATCAACCATCTCATTTGTTTATTTCCATTCAGGGATTGGTTGTTGCCTCTGCACCAGTCTGTCAGCTGCTTCACCTCCTCTTTGTAACCCTAACTTAAAGGTCTATTGTTTTAGCAAGTACACACAGTGTTATAGTCATTCTCCTAGTAATAACACTGACGATATTAACTTATTTCACCCGAGTTCATGAATGTAACAAGACAAACTAGTGCAGTCTTAACACACCAATAAAACAATTGTTTTTTCAACAAAACTTTGCAGACAGCTAGTTCATATACCACCACTAACTGTCTAGTATGGCACAGATTTACCAAGGGTGGTCAGTGGGTTCCTTTACTCATTACTTATATGTTCTGAAAGCATTCCAAATGACCACAGGTTCACTTTCGCCACTGCCACCATCATCATGATGCCCTGCCAGCAAAAATGTCAGTAATTTTGGCACATTTGGCAGCGTCTCCCTGAAATGCACAGACGGAGCAGAAGAATGGCTAAGACAAAGAGGAGCGCTGTGTGGCAATATTTTCAAGCCGCAAATGAAACAAAAGCGATCTGTAGAAACCCAACAAATTCATATAAGCATATAAAAATATACCACCAAGCTACAGGAATGGAAAGAGGATAAGAGAAAGGGGAATATAAGAGAATATTTCTTCAAACTCCAGGCTTTGAGGGTTGTTTAGTTATTTGCACTTTTTATCGTTATTTCAAAGTACACTAAAGGGGATGAATTTTGTTTTTATTTTTGAATTGTAGTTTGGAGTTATTCTTTGTGTACTCTATTAACGAAAAAGCATTGTTATTATTTTATTGTTATTGTTATTATGATAATGAAACATTTTCTATCCATAACTTTCCCAAATTCTGTCCTGGGTTTTAAATAATTAATAAACCTAAGGGAAAAAAACCCTAATGATCATACAAATTCATTTAGATTTAGCTATTTAATTCATTATTTAAAAACATTAATATCGTAGATACTGGCCCTGTATTTACTGTATCGAATCAGTACCAAATCTTGAAGTATGACACGCCACTAAATGCATACTCAGGTTCTGCTAAAAAAAGCTAGGCAGTCCAGCAGATGGCACTAATGCCATACTTGGTTCTCCAAGTCCACAGCAGCGAAGAAAATCCAGGCTGTGTTTGGACTGAGAGGTGTGTTTGGACTGAGAGGTGTGTTCGGACTGAGAGGAGCAGGAGTAGCAGTGCTGGAGGTAAGATGTTCCACTGTGTTTACAGTTTATTTTTAATTATAGAAGTGGTGGAGAATTGTTCCTCAAAAAGTACTTGTATGAAAACTTGTCAGGCAGCACAGCAGCAACCTTTTATCCAAACTTGGATGGAAAGCTTCTGAGCTCTACTGTGGGTTTGCCAGTGAAAAACGAGCCCGCAAGACTCCTGGGTTCTAAAAAAACAACAAAGCCTCACACAAGTAAAACACACACACATAAATATATTTGAGAGAAACTGAGGCATCTGACTGCAGTGTATATATGTATGTATGTATGTGGGGAAAAGAAATTATTTTTTTTCGCTCTCACACAGGGGTTTAATTTTATTGGCTTTTACCAAAGTATTTGTGAGTTAAGAAATGATTGTGTTCCAATTATGTGGACAGACTAGCCTTCTTTGTTTTTCTTTTTTAAATTAGAAAACCCAATTTGAAAGATCACTTCAAGAGCTAGGTGCATAATAGTCTGCAAAAAGGATCCCAGAGTCGACCATCAGCAGAACACTGGAAAGCTGTTCTTTGCAGGGTTGCAAGGAAAAAGCTACTGCACTCCAATAAAAACATTGTTTCTGAAAGAATATGGGCCTTAAAATCACAGCCTAGAAGGCTGTTGCTAAAAAGTTTTGTGGCTGGATAAGAATGGTTTCACTGAGAAGCGTCATGTTTGGAGAAAGGAAAACACTGCATTCTAGGATAAGACCCTTATCCTATCTGCAAAACATGGTGGTGGTACTTTAATGGTTTGGGCACCTTTTGCTGCATCTGTCATAGATGGAACATTATTGCCTGTCATTATTCCATCAAACTCTAAAAAAGTGTCATGTAGCAAGATGGCGACCCTCGGCACACAAGTTCTACCAAAGAGGCAAAATAAAGTTAATGTTCTGGAATGTGCAGGTCAAAGTCCTGACCTTAACCCAAAATAAATATTGAATTACCTGAAATGAAAAGTAGATGTGAGGAAACCCAGTAACATCCCAGGGAATAAGTTGTCCCCCACCAAGCGAACATGCAGGACTGATTAACACAACGCAGATATTGTTTCATGACAAGGTCACACCTGATACTTTTTTTTTTTGCCACAAATATGTGACACTGGATCATTTTCCTGTTATGTCATGCATAAGTACGGTCATATGAAAAAACTAGGACCCCCCCCCCACACACACTGTCATCATCTCACTGTAGTAAGGATGAAAAATAGACAGAAAAAAGAAATTCACATACAGTGAGTGGTCTCAAAATCTTTTTAAATCACACTGTCATCATTTCACTCTCATGAATGTGTGCAAACAATGATGTTGCGAAATAAATAGTTTTCCTTACCTTCACTTCTTTGCAGTTAGTCCATGTTAAGGCTCCAGCTGTTAACTTTTACAACCAAAGTTTACAATTTGCGCTGCTGGTCTTCATGTTGCAGATAGCAGCGTGTGTGTGTAGCGCTTTAAGCTGTCCGTCTAGAACACATGTAACGTTAGTTCCATTCTTCGAGCCAGGAAAACAATGGTTGAATTTAGCTAAACAACTAAATGAGCCTTGTTTTAATTGTTAAACTAAAGATTAACAAAAAATGTGTATTCTCACAAGGAAAAGTAACAACACCCTACCCCCTAATAGCTAGTGATTTACCCTTTGGCTGAAATAACTGCAGTGAAAAGCTTCTTGTGGCCATTTACTAGTCTGTGACATTGGCCTCAATGCATAATTCTTTCAGATATGAAACGTTTGAGGGGTTTCTTGTCTGTAGATTTCCAACACCAGGAATTAATAACTGCCTAATCAGATTAAATTTGTTTGATTCTCTCTCCCTTAAATAATGTTTTTTTTATTTATTCTATCAGAGATGTGAGACTTTTGTTGTCTTTGTTTGTCCTCCAGGAGTGAAACACTTGTCTTCTTCTGCTCTGTGTATCTGCCTTCCTGTACAGCTTAAATTAACCTTCACACGTGAGGAGGTGCCAGCAAAATGAATACACCACACTGCTGAAATCTGAACGGCACATTTATGATGTGATGGCAACCAAGAAAAGCTCTCGTACTTTCCAAAATAAAACCTGTCATAGACGAGCACAGAAAACTGAAAGGACTGATGGAATTCACAAGTGCTCTGAATGTGGGAAGAGTTTTAGTCGACATATTGATCTTCAAACCCACCAGCACATAAACATGGGACAGAAACCAAATAAGTGCACAGAGTGTGGGAGAGTCTTCAGGGTAAAAAGTCATTTGAAAGAACACCAGCGCATTCACACAGGAGAGAAACCTTATATCTGCTCTGAGTGTGGGAAGAGTTTTAATCGGCGGCATCATCTCCAAAACCACCAACATGTTCACACAGGACTGAAGCCGTATCAGTGCTCAAAGTGTGGGAAGAGTTTTAGTCGACAAAGTTCTCTTCAAACACACCAGAGCATTCACACAGGAGAGAAACCCTATGACTGCAAGGACTGTGGAAAGAGTTTTATTTACCAGAGTCATCTCAAAAGACACCAGCGCATTCACACAGGCGACAACCCCAATCACTGTACAGAGTGTGGGAAAAGTTTTAGTCGACAGAGTCATCTCAAAATACACCAGCGCATTCACTTAGGAGAGAAACCTTATCACTGCAAGGATTGTGGAAAAAGTTTTAGAGACGCAGGTAATTTCAAAGAACACCGGCGCATTCACACTGGAGACAAACCATATCACTGTACAGAGTGTGAAAAGAGTTTTAATCAACACAGTAATCTTCGTCGTCACCAACTCATTCACACAGGAGTGAAACCGTATTACTGTACAGAGTGTGGAAGGAGTTTTAATCGACTAAGTTCTCTCCAAATACACCATCGCATTCACACAGGAGAGAAACCGTATCACTGTTTTGTTTGTGGGAAGCTTTTTAAAGAATCAAGTAGTTTAAGAAAACACCAATGCATGCATATGAGAGACTAACCATGTCACCGTACAGAGTTTGGGAAGAGTTTTAATGAACAGAGTCATCTCCGTCACCAACACATTCACACAGGAGAGAAACCGTATCACTGTACAGAGTGTGGAAAAAGTTGTAATGAACAGAGTACTCTCCAAATACACCAGCGCACTCTCACAGGGGAAAAGCCGTATTTTTGCTCACAGTGCGGCAAGAATTTCACTTATCTCACAAGTTTAAAAATACACAAATGCATTAGGAGTGATGCAGAAATCAGTGACTTTTAGGAAGCTACAAGGGGTCTAACGAATCAATATGTGAGATCTATTAGATGTAAAATGTGTTAGATCTGTCTGTCATTTTGGGAAATGTATGTATCAAGGAGTAACGACAGCAAAGCCACAACGCTGCACACCAGCCAGCTTTCATAGTAGTGTTGCGGAATGCTAAGGATCATCATCATCTGTTGCATCCCTCACTACAAATCTCAGTCACCTCTGCAAGAAACATCAGCACAAGAACTGCATGTGAGATGCTTAATGAAATTGAGTGGGGTAAAGCCACCTCACACTGGACTCTGGAGTGGCAGATGAATGAGTCTGGATTAGGCAAATTCCAGGAGAATGCTACCTAAGAGGATATAGTATGCCAACAGTATAGTTTGGTGGAGGAGGAATAAAGACCTGGGGCTGTTTTCCATGGTTCTATGGTTGGAGAACTACATGAATATTTGTTTTGGAGAGTATTTTAAAGTGTAATTTATTACCTGTAAATATACATTTATTTACATGATATTTGTCCATTATGATAGGTTTAATACCACATTTCTCCCAAAATAAAATATAATTTTCAACAAACTCTGAAAGCTGTTTTCTGAACATACACAACGAACATTACAGTTCACATCAATGTCTCGATTCAATTTTAATGAAATGTAGTTCTTAGCTGGCTTTAACTTATGAATCATTAAAAAAAGAGATTTCCTTACCATAATAATTAATTAGGTGAGTGTTAGATAGAAGCCACCAGTTCCAGCCAGATATCACTGATTATATAGTAGCAACATGTTTTTGGACGAGAGCTATAATCATTATCATTATTACCAAAACCACTGGAAAAAGACAATCGGTTCAGCATTCGCAGATTTGTCTTTAGAACCGAAGTAATTGTTTGTGGAAACTGCAGATGTCCTCTGGATTTCTTTCTATGCATTTTAGTGCTTAATTTTTAAGAAAAATATAATTTACTGATTTTATAGCAACAGTATTAATGTAAATACAACTACATTTCCATACACAAAATAAACAATTGTTTGTGACTGTCCAGAGAACACAAAGAAAGCACATTTTCAAATGGTGAAATACTGCTGTACTCAAAGGCTGGAGGTTTGAAAGTAGCTAATCCTAGAACTAATAATTTCTCCTTGCTGCTGATTGGCTTCTGCCCTGTGACTCAGCTGCAGTCCAAAGTTTTCCTCTCAAATGTTCTCTGTATTTACCCTGTTTATTCCAAAGAAAACAGTGCATAGCAAATTAAATTAAAGTTTTTGGGGGCATTTTATGGTTTATATGATAAAACTAGGCATCTTTGCCCATTTGTAAGTATTTGTGGGTACTTTGGCATGCAACCCAAACGAATGTCGGCGGTTTACTGTATATTTAATACCTAGTTACAGTAGTGATAACACAGTAACCACACAGAGCAGGGATGTCGAACTCCGGTCCGGGAGAGCTGGTGTCTAGCATGTTTTGGTGATTTCCCTGCTTAGAACCACCTGGTTCATCTTGCCAGTTAATTCTCAGCTTTAGTGAATGAGTTTGAGGAGAACCACCAAACTGTGCTGGACACCGGCCCTCCAGGTCCGGACCTCGACACCCCTGACATTGTGTGTGTATCGTGTCAACTGAGCGACACTGTGTACTTATATATGTCCACGCTTCCTCACTTGTGTTGTGTATTAGCAAGTGTAACACTGACAATACCATTAACTTATTTCACTGGAGTTTATAAATGTAACAAGACAAACTAGTGCAACCCTAAAAGTTATCACCATAATTTTGTAAACAGCTAGTTTATATAAGAGCATTTATTGTCTACTGTAGCACATATTTACCAAGAGTGGTTAATGGGTTCCTTTAGTCATAACTTAAGCCTAAGTGTCCAGCTTTCCGCAAATTCATCTCATCCACTGACACTACACACTGGCAAAGAGCCAAAAGAGGGAGGTAAAGAAAGAAAAGAACCAATGGGCCGCAGATGAGTATTTCATGGGCCGGTGCTCAGGAAATAAACTCTTGGGCTGACTATTTTGACGAATACATTACACAGGGATTGGGGCCAAAGCGAAAGGGGGTGGAGTTAAAAATGTGATTGAGCCAGCCCAGAGTCAATTAGACTGCAGATGTACGAGGCTTATGGGCCAGTTAAACCAATATAAAGTTAATAAAGAAAATACATTTTCTAAACAGCTGTATGAAAAAACACTACACAGAAACGGAGACAGGAGCAGAGAAATCCTCCACCCCCTGACTCCGACAGACTCAGACCCCCGACACCCCTCATTGGGAATAATTCTTTAAACTCAGGGCTTTGGGGGTTCAGTGAAAAAAGGAGACTGGCCATGTCATGGATTTATTTTAGCATCTTAGATGTATTTAACACAACTGCATCATGTTCTAAAGTCAACAAATTTGTTGGGATAAAGTGAGTCAATAATGTAGTGATGTTGATTATTGTGATGTTGCACGCTGTCTTGTTTTGCACTCTTTGCATCTTTGGCAGAAGAAGTCAACTGTCAAAGGGTTTGTGGGATGGAATGCCTCTATATCGGTCGGTAAGTTTGGATTTTCTTATTGAATATTGTGAAAATCTTAGCCAAATGTAATTTAATATCCTGAGAGTCATGGTGTAACATTAATGTTAAATAAATACCGGGAGCTTAATTGCTCACGCCATTTTATCACCATATTTCATTTGAATTTGTTTTTTTGAGCGAGAGCCATTGATGTTAGATTTAAATTAACGCTGTGGCGCTCCTAACACACTTTGCTCTTCTGTTTGAATTGGTTTGCTAACTGACCGTTCAGTTACATTGTGTGTTAACTGCTCTGTAGCGTTAGTGAGATTTTGCCACCTATCTTCCCGCATATTGTGTTTGACACTGACTGTAGCCTACAACATCCAACAGTCATGGGAAGGCAGTGGTCAAAATTAGCACCTGCTAAGCATGTTCAATTACCACTAGGGGACAGTTTCCAGAATTGGAACGGAAATTATATTTATAAATACATAAATTGATATACAGTAACGTCAGTTTAGTGCCCTAATCGCTAGTGCAGGCTGTTAGGATTTGAACGCACACACATTCAGGCGCCTGTGAGTTTTAGGGGAGAGGTGGGCCCTTAACAAAAGCCCCCTCTGAGAGCCATAAACCAGGAAAAGACCATTCCCCAATCAGAGGACAGGTGCACCTCGTCCCATGCGCTCGGTCGATTAATATGGATTTTATTACGCCGAAATCAAGGCTCCAGATGGCGACAAAATGGTGGCCAGGTGGTCAGTGATGTCCTGCTGTGCTTGAACTTGCCCTTGTCCTGCCTTCAAGGGCAGAATTAGGATGGGGCAGCAAACGTGGCAGGTGGAGCCAAAGGTGTTCATGCTGTTATAAGAGAGACAAAGCCTCTAGCTCTCTATGGTCATTGTGGCCCTCATTGCATCAGTCTTTAGACAGCCTATAGCTTATGCCCTGTTGTGACTGATGCACTAGATTTAGAACTCTGAAACCCCTCTGCCCTACATGGAGGCTAAAGAGGACAGTGGCCATTCAGGCAATAGCAGGACTGTATCATGCTGTTTGAGA
>JBBJLR010013329.1:0-13573 GCA_037577145.1 Brachypetersius gabonensis
CACACACACACACACACACACACACACACACACACACACACACACACACACACACACACACACACACACACAGATTCATCCTCACTATCACCCTCTCACTCCTTCTGTTTACATTATTGAATCCATACACATCATTAATGTTGTTGATTTTGGTCACATTTGCATCCTCTGAGTCAAATAAATAAGGATTGCATTCTCATGAAAGGTGAGATAAGGACACTGGATGGGTTATTGGGTGTTACTTTACGTTGTCTGTCGATCCCTCCACTCAGCTGTTAAGTTGTAAAGTTCCAATTCCCCTGAAGATTTATCTAGTTAAGTATTTTAGTTGGTTGAATTTTATTTTCAGCTTTCCTTTTAGATTATGTGCCGTTACTTTAATTCTTAAACAGTTTGTGCTTTTGCTTGAAGCTAAGTTTAGATTCAGGTTACATTAGATTTTAAAAAGAAAATCAGAATAGGCCTCTAAAATAGTAAAGTGGCCATTCTTTCATACGTGAACACAGCACACAGTGTGAACAACCATAAATTCTTCCTCAGCATTTAACCCATTTCCCAAGTGAAGGTCTTGGCAATCGAACCCACAACTTTCTACTTGCAGGGTGAACTCCCTAACCATTACGCCATCAGATGCCTTGTTAGTGTCACGGCTGGACAGTGACCACTAGGGGGAGCTGGAGATTGTGTTTTGTTTTTCATGTTGGGACTCTTATTTTGACACCCTGAGTACCTCTGGCCTGTGAAATGGTTTCAACTGAGGGGGTACTCAGGGTAAAGTGGTTCTGTCCTGTGATTGGTTTGTGTGTTCATGTGTTTTCTGTATTTAGGTTCTGTCTAGAGTAACCACGTTTATCGGTCATTATATGTCTTAAACGAATGTCTATATGTATGTAGATGTCCTTTTCTTAGTTCCTGGCTATTCTCGTATTCCACGTATTCTCGTTTTCCTGTATCCTGGATTCCTGTTCTGTGTTCCACGTTCTGTCTGTGACACAGACGTATCGGTCCTCGTGCCAGGTTTGTTTCTTGTTTTGTTTTGTTTTTGAATAAAATTCTAAGAAAGGCATCATGGCCGCATCCTGGACTCCTTTTACACCTTGGGTTCAAGGGAGCCCCCGTGACAGTTAGTACCATTTAGTACAAGGCTTTGCACACACAAATGCCCCTTCTTACAGATCACACAGTCTGAATCAGAGATCCATTATTTCTGCATTTATTGTTCTATTGATTAAGACCTACTTCTTATCCACAAAAGATGAAAAGAGCGACTGATGTATGGAAAAGAAAAATCCTGAGTATATCAGATAAAAAAGAGCTATGGTTATAAATGTTTCATTAAATACATAAATTATTTACAATGTGACAATATAAGGTGCTTAAACATTGATGAAGTCCTTAGATTTCACATGCAGAAAAAATTCACACACAGTAAAGTTTTTACAGAAGTTAAAAGGTTCTTTTTGCAGTACTCCGTTTTCTTTTTGTCTTAATGTTGAATCTCACTAGGCTCTTCCCATCTTCAGCGACAAAAGCGACTTCCCACTCTGCAAGAGTGAAGAGAGATGTTGATAGCTGTTAAATACTAAGCATGCAAACACATTTGAAATTCATGATAACTGTTTAGATAATTCTTCTTTTAGAAGGACTTCATCATTTTCAACCTAATCTCCACCCACTGTGTCTGTAGCTCACGGGCACAGACTGTGGACAACAACTAGTCAACTGGAATTGTAATCAATTACCAAGGACAACATTTTCCAAGCTTTTATTAAATGAGAAATACAGAAAACATGTGAATTCAAAAGACACTAAAAATGGACCCCAGTGAACAGAAATGTGTTTTAAGTTTTTCTTTTTTTCCTGAGCACACAGAAATCACTACAGTAACTGATTGTTTGCCACAGATGCAGAACTTAGGTTGCAAAATGTTGAAGCATTTCTTTAAATTCAGCAAATTTAAAAAGCATGCATGAGTGTAAATGAACTGTAAATGAACTGTAAATGTAAAACTTACTTTTTCATAGCATCCTGAACCCACTTGTGTTTGGGGTTAACACAAATTTCAATCTCCTTCTTGAACTTTATGGTGACACTGTAGGAAGGAGTACAATTATTACTTTAAGGAGCTGTAGTAGAAATTGCATAACTGGAAGAGGCACAACTTTAAATGACTCTTCCAAACTGTCAGATTCCTGGTAATCAATGATACAATAATCCTTCGATTAATCATTTGACTTACATCACTTCCAGGTGTTTGCAGTGTGGACCAGGAGGAATTGTCACAAATTTCTGAATCCTTTCTTGCCGGATTGGCTTTTCCCAGATTTCCATGCACCGGCACCGGGGGTGAATAACTAAACATGAACCTACAGAGACAGAACAGAGAGCTGGTGAAATACACTGAAGGGCAACATTTCACTTTCACTTCTATCATGCATTACAGAGTTACATTAAAGAATAAATAAATGTAGGAAAACTAAATATTTGTTTCTAAAGTATCTCATAACATCCCATTAAGTATCTTTTCTTTTTTTTAATGAGATACAGGGGTGGTCCAAGCCTGTTTGGTGCCCTGTGTGAACACCCCCTCATATAGTCATACAACAATTATTATATTAAATAAGCATAAAAGGCAGATACAATTAAAACAAGGCATTCCTAAATTGCACAATTAACATGACTGCACTTCACACAACACACACTGATATGACATAATTGTCATCTAAATCAGGACCTTTCATGCCTTCTTTGAAGCAAAGTCATCACTAATGTCATCATATGAAATCTGGTCAGCAATTGCATGATTGATGTTGATGGTGGCAAGGCCAGTGAGATGTTCCTGAGACATAATGGACCTCAGATATGTCTTCCCAAGTTTCAGTAACTGCAATTCTCTGAGTGGTCCAAAAGGTTGGGTATGTTTCTGAGAGTTCACTGGCAAATTCATAATCTCCTGTGCAAGCTCTCTGGCATCCAAGTCTGATTGGTCCTGAAAAAGCAAAGTAGCACTGCGGGTCTTACACTGTTCAGTGTAACTCAGGGAGATTTGGAAAATGTGTCAGTGCTCCAAATATCTCTCCCACATTTTTCACATGTATCTCTCTTGGATGGAAAACACTGCAGCATCAATATTAAAAAAGGTCACCTTCAGCTTCTTTAAGGCATCACTCAAAGGCTCATCAAATGATTCATAAGAGAAGTGCGCTTTGTAGTCCTTGGTGTGGTCTCTCACTGCAGATACTTGGTACCTCAGGGACTCAAAGCTGTTGATCTTACTTTCCCACCTTGTTTCAGACCACATCTTCAGTGTAATGCTAGCATGTTTTTTTCAGTATGGCCCATCTCTCAGTGGAGGCTGAAAACAAATTATAAAGTCTTTGCAAAATCCCAAAGTAACTTGTGGCATCTATAGATCAGCCACAACCAAATTCAGAACTCCACAGGGAACAAAGAGATCCCTAGGATTCAGTTCCAGGAGCCTGGCTTATGTTGGCCCCATTGTCAATGACTGACCTCTGCAGTCCTCAAAGGGAATGTTCAGCTCTTCCAGTTTGCTCAAAATCATGAATGTCAAATGTTTCCCTGTGGATTCGTCATCTTCCAAAAAACCCATAAAATACTCCTTAAAATGGGGCTTCTCTTGTAATGACACAATCCCAATCACAACTGACAGCTGTTCAGTGTGGCTAATATCTAGAGCGCAATCTAGAATCATGGAGAAAACTTTGCCAGCTTGATATCATCAACCATTATTGAAGTGATCTTGCTACTCAACAAATCAGTGAGTTCGTTTAGTACATGGTGACTGAGAGAGCTGGTGTGACTGCAAGTGCCTCTCTGGACACGGTTAATGTGCTCCTGCATTATGGGATCAAACCTTGCCATGAGTTCAACTTCTTTTAGAAAACTGTCATTTCATGGAGAATAAATGTGTCTGTGTGCCCTTAGTGCTAAATGTCTGATTGCGAGGGACTGAATGATGGCAGTGAGATGAGTCAGCACCGCTCTCCATCTTATTTTCTCAGCCTGTAGAAGTGCCATCTCTTGTTTGTCAATTGTTTCACCGTTTTAATCCTCACTATCAGTTCTTTCAGTGCTTTCATGGAGTTTTGGTGTTCAGGTCTATGGTCATGTGAGGTGAGAAGAGAACTGACATGCTTCTAATCTGTCAGGCCAGAACTTAAATTGATGTGTCTTTTAGAAAACAGCTAGCAGCAGGAGTGAAAAGTGAAAAAGGCTGTCGTCTTTCTCAGAATATACTAGCCAGCTTCTAGGCATCTTTTCACGGCTAACTAGTGTTTTCTTAAAATACTGGCGATGGCAACTTCTTCCATCAACCTCATTTCTAGGGAAAGCAAAGGCAGGTGCTACCTTACTTGGTATTTTTCTAACCGGCTGTGTTCGAATGCTGTCGGTGATATCTGGCCAGTTTGCAGGGTCCGTAGGCAGGGGCTCATCCTCGGGCTGCTCAGCTCCAGGCATTTCTATGAGCATACATTTGCAATAGTATACACAAGTTATTTGGAATCCTCAGCATAGTGGCGGAACAGACTTTGCAAAAAATTATGCAACACACACACACACAGACACAGGCTACACACAGTCACACCTGAAGTGGCTGCACTTGGAACTTCATCCTCGGGATCAGACATTTGTCAAGACACAAATGTGGCTGAGGTGGTGGACAGCTCCTCCTCTTGGGCAGGGGCAGTGGCAGAGGGTGCTCCAAAATATTTCAGAAGTGCCCCTTAATAGAAACCCAATATAAAACTCTGATACATGCATCGTTTTCTTAATTAAAACAAACAGAATTATATGTATAACAAGCATTTTATTGTATAGGCTATCACAACATCAGTTTGGAAGTAATGCATTGTTCCCCTTCCTCTTCATTACAGTAAGATAATGTTCCTAAATAATGTAGCCTAATAGTGTAGGGGACTGTTTTTGTTCAGCTAGACTACAACAGAATACTATTGTCTGTTAGCTGTTTGCATACAATGCTACGCTGAAACCAAACATCCATTATAATTCGTCATACACTGAGAATAGGAGAAAAATCAACAATGCACCTCTTCCAATTAATGGCTAATTAATCAATTCTGAACACGCTCCAAAATGTTCAATAAGCCACATCAGTATTTACTGTCTGTCTACTGTTTGTTATCATATATTTTCAAGTTCAAGTTTTCACACAGCTTCATCCAACAAATCTGAAGGGAAGCTACACTCTGGCATTCACACACTCTGTTGCCACTCTGTTACACACACTGTGGTTCTTAATTCACAGCTCAAGCTGCTCTCCCTTTTAAAAGAGCTCCCACCTCCAGAGAGAGCACAGGATTGTGTGAGAACACTCAGGTTCCCGCTTGACACAGCTCTTTTCCAGGGAAGAGCTACTTTATTTAATTACGAATTTGGAAAATGAGAAATATTTGTTGGAATGAGCAAAGAGAGAAAAAAAAACTACTGTGCCAAATCCTGACACAGGCGTAGATAAATGATAATAGTCATTTTGTAAGCTGTACTGGTGACTACAGTTCAGACTGTATCTGTTAGGATGTTCTTGATTCTGGAGGGTCAAAAATGAGTAGCTGTTGCTGCTGGAAAAAAGGTGTGTTTTTGTCTGAGAACATTTTGAGCATGACGAAGACCAATGCTGTAATATGTCAGAAACCTGTGTCAGCGATGCAGTAGTAGCCTCTAGAATGTGCCCAGCACATTTTCCCAATCCCTGCCACTCTGAGTGAATATCTGCAGCTTACTGCAGAATGGACCAAAACACTTACCTAGTTCAGAAATCCTCCTCTCAAATCCATCTCTCTCTCTCTGTAGCTGCTCTCTCTCTTTAGACAGGTTGGTGTATCTGGTCTGTAACTGGTCTCTCTCTGTATTCAGGTTGTTGAACTTGATCCACAGCACTGTGATGGCAAACAGCAGGAGAACACACAGCAGACCCAGACACACTGCAGCCAGTCTGTAACATCTGATCCCTGCAGTGTTTCTCTCTAAATGGAACCCACAGACAGACACATGTGCTTTAGTCATAACTAATATAGACTGACACAATGAGACCAAGAGTTAAAAGCCTTTCCTTTCCTCTTCTCTTTATGACCGTGTTTATTGTTATAAATAAGATGACATGATGAAAACATTTTATATGTACTGTATGTATAATCTTATAATACGTGAGCTAAAGGAACTCATGTTACCTGGATGTTGTATTTGTAGGTTCATCTTGGTGTCGAGGTCCTCTGTCTCTGCATTGGAGTCATGGACTCTAACAATGTTTGAACTCTCATAGATAACTACAGTCATCTCACTCCTGTCTCCTCTGTTCAGATCTTCAGCGTAAAGCACATCATAAACACTCTGAGACATCTCTAATCTAGAAAAGACTCTCTAATACTGTTTTTTATATCAGTAGCAGCACTACAGTACAGTCCGCTCTCTTTGCTCATATGGATGATGACGGTAACTAAGGAAGTGACAACGTTTGATCATGTACCATGATAAGTTTCCCCTATAGGGCAGTTAAAAGTATCTGCTCTGAGAAGATGCCAGGCGTTGTTACTGTAGAAATCCATGAACTTATTCCTGTGTTCTCCTCAATTCTAAATAGTGAGAAGAGTAAAAAATCAGTGAATCAGTTTAGTGATCTCTCACCCCGTGTTCAGTGGTGTTCAGTAATTTTTGACAGGTCAGTTACAAACAGTATTTTTCTATAATCAGATCGGTGTAATCAGTCTGTAACTAGTATCAGGTTGGTGTAACTGAAACAGAAAACCCAAAGCATATGGAGTAGATCATTAGGGAATGCTTTGAGTGAGAAGAGGAAATTTCTTTCACTGCAAAAGATCTAATGTGGCAGAAGGGCTGGAAAAAAGAAAATGGGCTGAATAAAGAGAAAATGAGGGCTAAACTACAGAGGACATGAGAACTAGAGAAACATGGACTGGAGACCAGAGGTGAGGGAAAACATAAAAGATCAACAAAAGAAAATAATGGAGTGAGCTAGTGCCCTGGAGAAGTAAAGAGCTCAGAGAACTAGACAGCTAGGGAGGATAACATGGGGTTTCCAGGAAAACCAGGAGTTCCAGGTCCTCATCTATTTGCAGTAGAACCAGGAGTTCCAGGTCCACATCTATAGACAGGTTGGTGCCCTCAGTGGCCACATGCATATACGGGACAGCTTCTCAGTGCCCACCACTTGCTTTGCTGAAAAGGATCTTTTACATCAAAGTGAGATATCAGCTCAAACTGCTGGTACACTGGTAGTTGCTGAACGACCGTATATGCAATATGTAAAACTTGATAAGCTCTATGTGAAGATGTTCCTGGGAGTCAGTCCTGTGCAAAACCATATTTGCAATGTGCAAGAGATACATATTCGACCTAATGTTAATATCTGCCTAAATGCAGTACCATGAGGAAGTCATTGCTTGCCTCTGTGTTACTTTCATACATTAACCACAAAGGCTTTTAAAAGAAGCAACATATCAGATAAAAACCTGTATACTGGCACCTGTACATCTGAAGGACGTCCGTCAGACTGTATTTCTTGCTGAGATGTTCATGGTTTTTACTTCTGTTGCATGCATGAGTGAATATATTCAATATTGTGAAAATATACTACACATTTCCCACTAAAAGTGAAATAATAATGAGTTGATTCTCTACAGTTTTTGCTTGCAAAGCGGCTGAAACAGCTTGAAAGGTCATGGGACAGAGAAAGTCCCCCAGGATGCTATAGTGTTTTTCATGATCAGATAATGCTGTCGATAAAGTGTGATGCGACTGTGCAAAACAGCGCCTGGTCTTTACTTCTGTTGCATGAATGAGTGAACGAATGCAATACTGTGAAAATATACTACACATTTCGCATTTCCAGTAAACTCCACAATGCGTAGAGCAACAGTTAAGTGCCCTGGAAGGCAGTGGCATTCCGAAAAAAGGAAAAAGGCCTGGCTGCGTTCGTTAAGTTCCCCTTGATATTTTTGTGTGCGTGCGCCAGCCAGGGGTACTGTAGTTTTGCAAAGAACTTTCTGTTGTACTCTGAACCTGTGTGTGCGTCCTTCACTCAGCCCCATCATGACAATAGCTGTGTCATATCGTAGTATCCTTTGATTGAGTTTCCTTCATCTTGTACAAGAACCACCACCAGATCATCTTCCTGCACATGCACTACTATGTTTTCCTGTTCAACAACTGTCATCGGGAACTGTGTACTTTTGAACAGCCGCATCCGTGTTCTCAAATCCAACCATGGGCTTGCTGCCTTTCCAAACATGTGTTCCTACATCTGGTGGAAGGTCTATCCCTCAAAGGTAGCTTTTGATTTAGTTTGTACTAGCAAGTTTTTGTAGTATGATGACTTCAACTATTTTCTGTGAGGTGCAGTGATCTGAACTGTGAAATGTCAGCGGTGTATTGAAAGATTGATCTCAAAAGTTGTTCGTTATTTTCTGAAAGACTGTGCTCAAACCTGCACCACAGGCCATCACAGCTCTTGTAGATACAAATTTCAGATCCTAAAAGGGGGTCTCTGAATGAATATCTGAAATGGTTCGCATGTCAATGTGATCAAAAATATTTTTCTGTACCCTTCACAATGCTTGTAACTGAAAGCTTGCAAATCAAAATCTTATCTCGAAAACCCAGCGCTGTCTTGATGGTAGGTTGCTTTGCAAGTTCCAGGACATACTTTGACACAAAACAAAACCCATACATGTTCATTACATCAGTCTCACCAATGACTCGCTGCCTGGGTGGTACTAAGCAAGGGTTTTGGTTGACATGATGTGCCACGATATTCTTTGATATCTGATAATAAAGCACATGTATTACAATAAAGAAAAACATGATCGATCCGAAGTGTCAGTCAAACCAAACCAAATTAGAAAAACCCGAAACCAGTCCGAACACACAACCCCGTCTCTTCCCAGCGCCAGTGTAACCACCGGTTATGTTTGTTTCCTTAGTCTTCAGACTTTTCTGTACATGACACACTTTTTACTCGTAGGTAAGAGATCCTGTCCCTTCCTCTCTGATTACCTACTACCCCCCAGTATGTCGGTGAACACACGCCACTGTTCTGGTTCAACCGGGCTTTAACCATTCACACAGCCAATCACAGCCCACTCTCATTCAGCTTAGTCCTGAGCTCAGCTGTTTCCATTCACTCACTCTCACACACACCCGCACCTCCTAATGAACACACCTGTTTCCTATACTCACACCCACAGAGACCTAGTACTCGGGGGATTTGCTTCTCCTCTGTCGAGTCGAAGGTTATCCAGACATCACACTGCCAAGGAAGGGTGATTGGTGACATGCCAGTGCCAGTATGATATATTGGTATCTTT
Organism: Brachypetersius gabonensis; assembly: GCA_037577145.1. Lineage (NCBI taxonomy): Eukaryota > Metazoa > Chordata > Actinopteri > Characiformes > Alestidae > Brachypetersius > Brachypetersius gabonensis. The sequence continues at coordinate 9,366 of JBBJLR010013329.1, forward strand.
TGATATTTAATGATAAAGCACATGTATGTGTTAGGATGAAGCAAAATTTGATTGATCTGAGGTGTTAGTCACCCCACATGTTAATTCAAAAGGCACTTCTCTGTTAGGGTGTTTTGTTTTAGTTAGTCACATGTTACTGTAATTTGATTCTTTTTTTAGTAACACAGTAATTTAACGCATTATAATTTTCCTTTCAAGTAACTTTAAGTAACAATACCGCTACATTATCAATAAATTACCAATTACCAAATAAATGACATTACCCGATGTCATATTTCATATCTTAGCTGATTTATTATTACATGCTGCTTACATTACTCTGGTCACTCTGTTCAATTACACTGTTTACATTATGCTGGTTACTGTTTACATTACTCTGGTCACCCTGTCTACATTACACTACATTACTCTGATCACTCTGTTATTACTCTGCTTACATTACTCTGGTCACTCTGTTCAATTACACTGTTTACATTACTCTGGTCACTTTTCACTCTGTTTTATATTGTTGTGGTTTCAGTCTCCAAGAACAGAATGGTGCAGAGTAGAAGTGAGCTTTTGTATGTCTTCTTCACTTTCTGCTTTAAAAACAGCAAAATTACCCTTTCAGCATCTCAGTATACATCTAGCCCAATAGTGAGTTCCACTCTAAAATATGCTCACAATTTAGACAGAAATTCGAACATAACACCTTCTCCATATACAGACCCCAACATACCTTTACACAGTGGCTAAGAGAGAGTCTTCGCAGATGTTATGATCTTTATATAGACTATTTGGTAGCTTTACTGATCTAGCAGAGAATTTAAAATTTAATCTACAGCTGTCAGACTTCAGGTCCGACACCTCATTCAAAGTTTGAGTTCAGTCTTTCCAAGTTTGCCAGCTCATTCAGGGTTGGATGACATTTTATTGATGCCAGTGCAGTAAAAAGGCCAAATTTGAAAGAAAATACATACTATTACTTCTCTTCAAATAGTGTCATTGTATAAATTAAAAAGGAATGGGTTGAAGAACTCGGGACTGACGTTTCTGACGCAGCCTGGGATTGTGCTCAGAGTTAATAATACATCCACCTGCCTTAGCCTGATACAGTATCAAATCTATCCAGATCTATCCAGATGTTGAAGACAGGTTTAACCATTGTAATTCCACCTGAGCTGATATGCCTCACATGTTTTGGAGATGTTTTAAGAGAGTTTTGATGATCCATTTTCAAAACTTTGAATGATTAATTTCAGACCAAGGTACAACCAATTGCTGAAATGGCTATTTTTGGTGTTTTTGTTAGTGAGCTCTCAATGCCTATAAATGAGATAAAAGCTTTTGCTTCTGCCTCCCTACTAGCACAGCGAAGTGATGGAGTGAAAATCTCTTGAACCACATAAAGTATCTCTCTGATTTAATGACTCTTTTTGAAATCAGAAAAAATAAAATACTTAATCAGAAGATCTAAAAAAAATGGAACCCACTGATATTCTACTTTGAAATGCTCCATTCTCTGCCTTCAGATGATGAGTACTATAATACCCTTATTGTAAATAAGCAGCTCGTGTATTGCCCTCCCTCCAATACCCCCCGCTCCCCCTTTCTCTCTCTCTTTTTTTTGTTTTGTTTTGTTAAAGGCAGTATGTGGGTGGGCGATGGGGGAATTTCATAATTGATCTAAAACCAAGACATTGCATCTATCTAGTTCTAGATGTGTACTGCCTTTCTTGAATAATAAAAAAAAAGCTCCCACCTCCAGAGAGAGTGCAGGATTGCGTAAGAACACTCAGCTTCTCACTTTACACAGCTGTTTTCCAGCGAAGAGCTTCTTAACTTTCACACGAATTTGGAAAGTGACAGCTTTGATGGAACGAGGAAAGTAAGGAGAAAAAAAGCCCTACTGTGCCAAGTCCTGACCCAGTCACCGACAAACCATAGTAGTTATTTTGTAAGCTAGTGACTCCAGGGTAAAGGGGGGGTAAACTGACGTTTTTATTCAGTGTGACTTACAATCGTTGGGGGTGGGGGGATTTACAGGCAAGTGCTTTACCCTCTAGGCTACTATTGTCTGGAGCTGTAGATTTAGGCTAAGGTTCATGTAGGTTCTAGGAAGGTCAAACATTTTGTAGCTGTTGATGCTACAAAATATGTTTACAGTTTTGACAGAAACAAAATTGTATGTTTTTGTCTGAACAAACATAGAACATGTATTTGCTGACAGCTGTTTCTGGTTTTGTTGTTTTTATTTTCTAATTCAGTTCAGAGGCTTACACATTAATTTTAGGTGGCACAATGGCCAGGTAGGTAGGAAGGTCACCTGACCTCTCAGGACATTTTGCCTGAGGATCCTTTCTGTGTGGAGTTTGCTTGTCTGAGATTCTGCCTGGTGTTCCTGTTTCCTCTCATAGTCCAAAGACATGCATGTTCAGTGATTTGGAGATGCTAAATTGCCTCTAGGTGTGAGTGTGTGTGTGTGTGTGTGTGTGTGTGTGTGTGTGTGTGTGTGTGTGTGTGTGTGTGTCCTCTCCAGGATGCTTTGCTCCTAGCCCTCCAGTGCCCCTCCTAACCCTGGCTAAGAATTAGCAACACAGAAGGAATAAGGTTCGTTATAAACAGTACATGAGATGACAAGCTTTAGTCTCTGTACTGTTATTTAAAAAAAATACACAAAAAACTCCCGTCCTCTTTACAATGAACATGCTGAAAGGTTTCTTAGGAGAAATGCCACAGAAAAGAATTCAAAGGATGCTTTAAAGAAAATATACAGTAAATGTGTGAGTGTGCAGAACCCTTTGACAGAATTTCCACATAATCTAAATGATAATACTATGATATACTGTGAAGGTCAGACAGATACACAAAGACAAAAACAATATTGTCACATTTCATTATGGTTTAGCGAAGTGCATGCGGGAGATTAGGGAACTGAATTTAATGGGGAAACAGGAAAACAGGTGATAAAGATGCAAGGAAAATGTAAATGGAGCACTGGCTTAGCACTGAAGTAATCGGGTAATATTGATGGATGAAACCCATTCAAGTTTAAAAACACAGGTAGAGCCTTTGCTAGACTGTATGTTTAGGTCATGCAGGTGAGGCTCTTCCAGGATCACACACCTGTTCATGCAGTTCATGCAGGTGAGGCCTGCTGCACACACACCTGACAAGTGGGGCCTACACAAAGTAACCATGCAAGGCATCAGGGGTTCACTTACAGACAAGTCTGCCAAATCATGCAGGAGGGGCCTGTCATGCACGTACCGAGGGGGTTCAAACAAGACCCATCTTGAACCTCGCAGATGAGGTGGTGGTCCTCATCGGTAGGAGCTGGTCATGTGATCCTCAACAGTAAAGATGGTCTGAACCAAACACAAGGTTCTGGCAGGTATCTGTTGGGGACATTTTCCAACATATGTCACATTAGCTTGCATGACTGACTCTATGGCTGTGGGAACTGCTTAGTCATTTCTTTAAGGCAGCTGAACAAAAAGGTCATAACTCCTATCCTAAAGCTAAAAATAAATCCTAAGCTCTGCATTACATGAGGGTCTAGATGTAGATAAATCCATTCTGAAATTTCTGAAATTTCTAAAATCAAAGGAACATTTCTCAGATTTTTCAAACTAGTCTTCCAAAACAACAAACTTTGATTTTCTTTACTTTGCTGTCAACAGTCTCATGGATGACTTCAGTATGATAGTGTATGACTCCTCCAGAGCTGTTGGGAGCACCATTTTTGTCGAGTCCAAGACGAGATGAGGTTCAATTGAGGTTCAAGCCCATTCAAAAAGTAAACAAAAATTAATCATGGATGACTTGACTATTGTTGTGTATGACTCCACCAGAGCTGTTGGCAACACCACTTTAGTCCATGACAAGTCCAAGTAGAGGACTAGCCGAGTCTGTGTGAAGAATCCAAAAAGGTTTCAAACCTTAAAAATACCAAAATTAATCTATACTATGTGTCTTCTATTGGTGCACTAAGGTTTGCTTCTCTTTTAACTGGCAATAATGGTGCAGCCTTTGTCTAGAACAGTACAGCTCATAATTCCAACTTTCACTTTTGCGTGCGCATACACACACACAGAGGCGATCCTAGGGTTTGTTGGGGCCCCAAGCGAAAATTCACTGGGGGCCCCCCCTCTACCGTAGTTTAAAGTGTCAGCTCTCGTTCGCCATCTAGTGGCTTGGGGGCCCCAAGCAGCTGCCTGCCCTGCCTG
>JBBJLR010013357.1:0-13572 GCA_037577145.1 Brachypetersius gabonensis
TGAAGAAACTGCCCAGTGATGTTTTTGCCCTCTTCTCTGTGGCTCTGGGTGAAGAGTTTGGAAAAACACCATTTATTACAGTTCAGTCAGTCTTTGGCGAAATGGATATTTTTTGTTGATATCGCGATGACGGTAAATTTGCGATATATTGTGCAGCCCTACATTGAATGTTTGTAACGTTAATTATTCATTCACTCATATTACAGAATATTACATACTTTTACAGCAAAAATGTGCGGGATTAATTTTAGGTTATCGGAGAGGTTGTAATTAATTAGACTGCCTTTTTAAATCGCGTGTTATGTATACACACACACACACACACATACACACACACACACACACATACATATATATATATAAAATTCAATCATAATTTTAAATACTTTTACAGCAAAAACGTGTGCAATTAATCTAGGTTAATTTACCCCTAATATACATTCATATATTTCTAACAATATACAGAGATACACATTTAATAAAATGTAACAGTATTTGTATATTTGTGTTTGTATTTGTGTTTGTGTGTTTGTGTTTGTGTATTTGTGTTTGTGTTTGTGTGTTTGTTTATTTGTGTTTGTGTTTGTTTATTTGTGTTTGTATTTGTGTATTGTGGGAATGTTCGGAAATACTGTGATCGAGCCCAGAATCGTGAATGACTTTTATTTTGGAGGATGGTTTCCCCTGATCTGAAGTGTGCGGAACAGAGGACGCTGTTTCCCGGTGTGCGGGTTGTTTTCCTCGCAGCAGCAGCGGCAGCAGCGGACGGTTGCGGGGTTTTCGGAAGGGCTTTATTTGTCGCTGTGTTTTGAAGTTGTGTTATTAGTGATAAAGATGGCCTCCGTGGTGTTACAGACTCGGATCTCTGCGATAATGGAGGTGTTGACTAAAGCTGCTGTGGCAGAAATCAGCCAGTTGATTCAAGACGACAGTGTAGTTTTACATCTGGAAATCAAACGGAGAGAGGACGAGATCGAAGGGCTGAAGAAACGTCTGCAGCTCACAGAGAAAGAACTGAAGAAAGCTCAGGCCACCGCTGACAGATGTTCAGTTGGTGTTCAAGTGGATCCAATACTGGATAGAGGTTAGTCTTCGCTTTTTCAGTATCTTACACACACACACACACACACACGTAGAATGCTTCAGGATACCAAGCAATTTCGGACAACGCCATGCTTCCAGCTTTGTGGACACGGATGGGGGAAGGCCCTTTTCTATCCCAGCATGGCTGTGCCCCAGTGCAAAAAGGTCCATAAAGACATGGTTCGGTACGTTAAGAGAAGAACTGGAGTGGCCACACAGAGCCCTGACCTCCTAAATGCTCTACGAGACGAATGGGCACAACTCCCCACAGAAACTCCAATATGAAAGTGAAAAGCGAAAGCTGTTATAGCTGCAGAGAGGAGACCTGCTCCACGTTAACGTCTTTGTTTTTGAATGCAGTGTCATTAAAGTCCTTATTGTTGTAATGATCTGGTGTCCCAATATATTTGTCCGTATGTGTATGCTGTGATATGATATGACTTTAAAGCCAGCAGCCACTACATTAAAACAGGTGAAGTGAATAATATAGTCTTATTACAATAGTGTCCGAAGGTGTGACATATTAGGCTAAACTGAAGGTTCGACCCCAGGATCAGAGCATCTTCTAGTGTTGTGGGGTGTTTCCAGTATACATTGGACAGGTTCATAGACTCACTCTGTGTGTGTGTGCGTGTGCGTGTGCGTGTGTGTGTGTGTGCGTGGAGAGAAATATAGCCCATCTGGTCTGATTCCACAGTAGAGCTTCTGAGACTTTGGAAACTGTTAATGCTGGCTATAATAGAAAGGTGTCAGAAATGTGTTTGGGGCTGCAGACCAGTGAGTGTCCAGCGTACCCACAATAGGCACATGAGCTACATTACAGTGTGTGTGTGTGTGTGTGTGTGTGTGTGTGTGTGTGTGTGTGTGTGTGTGTGTGTTTACCTGGGGAATAGATGACACCAGGGTCACTATTGGAGAAAGGCCTGTTGGTGGGCAGTGTGACACTCAAAACAGGTTATATTTGCTGTGATCAGAAGGTCAGAGGGTCATGGGTTCAAATCCCAGGACTGCCAATGGCATCACTGAGGGACCCTTGAGGACGGTTCCGTCCCCTCACACTGCTCCCTGGGTGGCTGACTGCCTACTTCTTCACTCGGGTGAAAGGGTTAAACGCAGAGAAGAACCTCACACTGTCCACAAAGTGTTCACACGTGACAGAAATTTTAATTAAATGAAACTTTAATAAAAATGGAAGTTCTTGAAAATGTCCTCTGAACCTGATGAGAGCAGTTGGGGTTTGATCAGACATTTCAAGTTTTATAACACCTTAATTATATCTTCCTTCATTTTGGCAGATTTGATGGCCACTGGAAAGCGATCCTCACCTGGGACTCGTCTCCAAACACTTAATAGGAGCTTTGTGCAAGAGATCAAAGAAGAAAAGCCCCAGCTGTCTGGCAAACTGGTACTGCCTTCACACCATGGACCAGAGGAACCAAATATAGCCCAGGACTTTGCACCAGAGCCACAAACAAGCGAACAACAAAACCAGACATGTGAAGAAGATGAGTGCAGCGGACTGGAGTTCGAAATGAAGATTGAGCAGGTGGAGGAGCTTGTGGATCAGGAACTCAACCTGCCAAGGACAGAAGACAGGATGGTACACCCAGACGCTGGCTCTGACTGCAAAACAGGGCAAAGAAGCCTTCAGTTGTGGTCCCCTGTTGAAGATGAAGCTGCGAGTGAGTTTGCTGTTCCTGGTGGATGTTCTAGCTTAGAGCAGTACCATCAGGTCCCAACAGAACCATCTATGGAACCCGTGCTGAAGTTTCCTCAGAACCCACACAGTAAGAGCATGACCAGCAAGCCTGTAGACACTTTTGGTCCTGTGAGAATGGAGAGAGAGGTGCATTATGAACGTGGAACGTTAACTAATGACACTCAGTACGGACAGCTAGGAAACGCATTGAATCCACCAGCAAGACAAGAAGTTCAAAGTTCATCCCACTCTCCTCTGAATGCCAGCACCAAGCACAGACATTCATTTGGTACATTTCCACGCCTCCACACACATTTAGGCACCAATGCTCACTCACTCTCAAGCATGCTTCCTCTGCGGGGACGAGTGCCGCCCAGCTATGCAGGATCAAAGCCCTTCTGCTGTGAGGAATGTGGGAAAGGCTTTACTCAGAGGACCAGACTGATAACACACAAGAGAATCCACACAGGAGAGAAACCATACCACTGCCAGCTCTGTGGAAAAATGTTCTCCAGACAGGATAACTGCCTCAGACACGTGCGTCTTCACAGTGGACAGCGATGGTAAAGTTGCATCCGATGCTGGTTACGCACTCTGGGACACGTTGACTGCCATACACTTTGACGAGTGTCGATAGCCGTTTGCCTGCATTCGCTGTGTGTTCAGCAGCCTTGGCTCTGTTTTAACCGTGTCTGTGCTTTATGGCCAGTTGAGTGCACTGCTAGTCGGTCATGAGAGATGTTCCTAGCTCCTGAGATAGAGAGATGTTCACACAGGCGCGTTAAGGATGTCTGCTGTAGTCGTTGCAGACTGTTCACTGCCAGGTAAGTGGCAGCTGTGATCATCAGTTAATCGTAGTTGGCGTCAGTTCTTCAACGTCAGCTTAGTGCGTTCTGAACATTAGAATGGACTTTTAATAACTGCAACATGTAAAAGAGGAACAATATTGGACTGGGGGGTATTTCACGCTGCAAGACTTGAATCAAAAAAGGAATAGAAAACCATAGAATAGTAATTGTAATTGTATTAGAAGCCATTGGCCAAAGAGTTTTTGAGCAAATCGCCAGATTGCACATGAAAAACCTTAAGGAACAGAAAGTGTTCTTCTTTTTTTTTACTGTGTGCCTTTTTGCATAGTAAGAACAGCTTTGGTCAGACCTTGTCCTACTTGTCCCTGTCCTGGTAAAGTGTAACTGTGTTTTTGGATTTCTGATGTTTAGCCGTGGAATTCAGTGACTGCCCAGTGGCTTCCAGTATTTCTGCGCTGAGGCTTTTATGACATTTTAAGAAACGGAGAGAAACTCTTTTCCGTGCTAATCAGTAGTACATTAAAGATGGAATAGAGAGACATAGAGCTGAATACTCCTGTCCAGCAGGAGTAGAGTTTGGGTCAGTTCTCACTTTTCGCTTTCTGAGTCCTGCTTTGTGAAATATCCTATAACCCCTTGGGAGCTAAGGTGCTGTTGATTGTGGGGGAAATGTATTATTGGTTAACCTGCTTTGCAGTATTTTTGTTTTCTGTGTAATCTGTTATCTGTGTTCCTTGTGTTCCACTCAGAAGTACATAAAGTCTGAAACAAAGTCTGTCCTGTTTACTTTTTACCAGTAGATAGAGGGGGGCTGCTGCTCACTAGAAGGTCAGGGGCTTAGGAAAGACAGAGCTAGGTGTAAAACCACAGTAACAACGTCACAATGCCAAACCGAGGAGGATGTTGGATCAGCATGATCTGAGTAAATGTCAGGTAGAAGAGTGAGGGGGCGGAGTCACAGCCCCCAATTCAGAAAGGTTGCTATAAACTGCCCTGAAACTTCCTCTGAGCAGCACTCTCTTGTCTCTCGGTGCTCTAGGAACAGACCTGCTCTATTTCTCTGGCAAATATAATAAACTTTGTTTGACTTTAAAACTCTCTCTGATCTGAAATCTCTGGAACACGGTTGAATTTTGCCGTAACATTCGTCTGTCCCCAACTCATTCTCAGCAGTTGCACACCACACTGTCTTTGGTCCCATTGACCACAATGTCCGAGCACCATATGGGTATGAACATATGAAGCCTGAGAAACTCTTAAAAATAATTATGGAGAACCTTAAACGTTTTTTAAACCAACTCTTCATTGTAGGGCCAATTAAGTTGGATGGAAAAGTTGAAAATGAAAATACAGAGCTATGAATAAGACTCTAAACCCATCTGTGATTTATTTTCTGAATCGTTCCCTTCTGACTTTATATGTAAATATGTCCTCTGCTCCCTGGAATTATCCTTGAGGACCGGTTGACAAACACATGACCATTCAAAGGTTTGGAATCACTTGACATTTAATAATAATATTCAATAATAGCTTATACACTGTAGCTTCAAATAACAAACAAGGTATTAATTACTTTTTCAAGATTGGTTTGCTATTAATGTTAAGTAATAATGTACTGTTTATTACTTGTCAGTTTATCTGCAGCAAGATTTGGCTGCTACTCTTGAAGTATTCTTGATGCCAACTTGATGATTACAGCATCATCTATTATTTTGGACATTTATGATAATAATACTCTTTAATTTATGAGCTTTTCCAAAATTCTTTGAAATCTACAACACTCTAAAGAAGAAGGATCCTTGACATTGGGCCAGTGGTCTCTGACTTATTTTTTTGTTGGATGACATGGATAGGTATTTGTGTCACAATATTACCAAAAAAAACCATTACATATAGTTTTTTTTCTGAGCCAGTAGTCTGTAAACTGACAGATACTTGAATTGTGGGTGGTATGTTTTAGCAAAAGTCACAATACTTTATAGCAGGGGTCCTGAGAGCTACTTCAGGGGTACTGAGCCTTTTGATACACTTGAACAGAGTTTACCTAAACGTTGTCATTTTCTAATCCATATAAATGCAAATGTGATTAAATAAGAATAGCAACAGGATACAATTAAATGCTTACTGGTGAGTGCTATTTTTAGAACAGGTCTGTAGGCTACTCATGTGGTCCTTGGGGGCACTACGTTGGTGATCCCTGCTTTATAGTAGTATGATAGTATCATAGTAACTTTTGATCTGATAAAGTGGTACGGACAAAAGAAAAAGCCAGTAGTACCTCATTAAAATTTCAATTTAAAGGTCCCATGACATGAAAATGTCACTTTGAGATTTTTTTTTCTATCTTTCCCCTCATTGAAATGACTGAGTGAGCAGGCTGGACCCTCCCCCACCCTCCACCTTCCCCTGCTTCTCTCCTCCTCATTATCATTTAAAGCTACAGACACAGAAACGACACGTCCTAGGGAAATATCATTGTGGGACTGGCTCGAAGTGGCTGTAATTCTGCACCAAAAAATTAGCATGTCATGGGACCTTTAACAATCAATTCTTATTAAATGATGCAAACTGAGCTTCACAATCTACACTGTGCTAAATACAAAAAGCATAAGTTTATCACAAAACAAAATATCATATTGCCCAGCTCTAACTTAAACAGCATCTGCTATTCTTCCACATAATGGAAGGGGTAACTGGTTTTGAAAAACATTTGAGAGTACTACCATCAAAAGCTTTTCTATTATTGAAAACAAGAATCCCAAGCTATTGAATGTTAGTGTGTGTAAGTTGTAAATCCTTTTGAGCTTCACATTTCATAGAACAAAGTACTGCCCTCCTGTCTCATCTCTTCCAGCTGAATGGAGTGGCGGCGTGGAGATCTTTGGATACTTGAAGCATCTTTTTTGTGGGCTCTTGAGTCTTCAGGTCTCAGTGACGGGCTTGGCACCCCAACGCAGGAATGTGTGGATGTGTGTGCAACAGAGATAACAGGGAGAGGGGAGAGGAAGCTACTGCTATGCACATGTGTCCTTAAACTGAGCTGCTCCTGAGGTTTCCACCTCCTCATGGTGCTGAATTCATGTAGAGCAACAGGGGGCGCTAGAGAGAGGGAGCTGGAGCTCCTTGAGCCATGGTGGAGGTTTCTGCCGATGGGAACTGGGGGTAGTGTTAGTGTGGTGGGCTGGTCATTAAGGTGAGTGTCTGAGCTGGACAGGGTGGGCAGCTGAAGCAAGTTCTGTCCAGTGAGTGCAGGCAGAGTGTTTCTTCGACTGTGCAGACGTTCCAGGGCAGCTCTACACTCCAGACTATGCTTTGACGCATATCTCCTAGACACCACTTGTCCAGAGTTTGGTTTGGAGTCAGGTACCTTTGAGGAGCAGGGATCACTCTGGTCCACCGGCTGAGCAAGTAAGCTGTTTCCTGCCTCCTCCTCATGCACGGTTTCTTCCTGCACGGTTCCTTCCTGCACGGTTCCTTCCTGCACGGTTCCTTCATGCACGGTTCCTTCATGCACGGTTCCTTCCTGCACGGTACCTTCCTGCACGGTTCCTTCCTGCACGGTTCCTTCATGCACGGTTCCTTCATGCACGGTTCCTTGCCTTATTTTTTCCTCATAAGTGCGGCTAAGGTGGGCTAAGTTGTGGATGGCCAACCAAGGCTCGGAATGCAGCCGCCGACGGCTCTCTGGCTCCATCTCCTGAGGCAGATCTGATCCCACTCTGCTACCTCTCTTCCCTGAAGCCCTGAAGTTAAAGATGTTTTCTCCGTCTGCTTCTGAATTTGGGGAGCTAGTCTTCAGCTCAATATCGGAGGGTGACATGCACAAGACAGGCGAGGTGTTGGGTGAGGGAGGTACATTCAGGTAACGGCGGGTCACAGTTGCCCCATCTGCGCTCAGATCCGTTGCGATGATGATGATGTCGTGACCCTTGGCTCTGCATGCATCCAGCAGAACCTGATCAAAGGTGCAGGGTAAGTCAGTGGTTCTAAGACCAGTCCTCTGCTTACACTAGACCAGTGGCCCCCAACCTTTTTTTCGCCACAGGCCAATTTAATGTAAAACAATATTTTTATGGACCGGTATAGATCCAGCTAAAAACAAAGTGTGCTTGTTTTTGGGGGTTTTTTTCAAATTTTTTACGTGCCGCGTCACGTGACCAAGATTTTTTTTCAAAAGAAAAGATCTTTCAGATTCTGATAATCAATAAAATAGTTTTATTCAGTCTTTCTGCATGGCCTGGTACCAAATGAATCACAGACCGATGCCAGCCCCCGGCCCAGTGCTGGGGACCCCTGCCCTAGACCATGTCTTTGCTTCAACCCATCTTGCAACATTTATAAGGTATAGAGCAAAAACACAGACTGTTGGTCTGAGGACTGGTTTCAGGACCCCTGGTTTATGTCATAAACAACCATTCACCATATAGGCCCTACTGGCTAAAAACATCAGAGGTTTTCATATTGCAGTTCAAAGATGATACATAAAATGACACATACGTGCATTCGGCCATCACTATTACGTAAATATAAGAAAGAAAAGTAACAACACTGATTAAATTCTAAAAACAGAGCTGGCTGACAAATTTAAAATAAAACCTTAAAATGTCCATCAATTTCGAGTCAGGTGAACATTATCTCCTGTTGAGATAACGTTAGTGTTCAATAGCAATAATTATTACTACAGATAGCCTTTTGTATTGTAGAAAAATTGGTACATTTTTTGTGAACATACTGGAAAATGTTTGTGTTCCTGTTCATCATTTATTTAACTTTATTTTCTTGATGTGATTTAGAGAATGGCTTTTTCAATGAGCATTTATCCATGTGGATTTCGATTATTTATTCTCTGTATTATTTAATGGCTTGTTGAAGCATGTATGCTTTAATCAGATGAGGCAAGCTTTTGTTCACCATGTTTGCTGGACTTACTATGCAGCTGACCTGGTCTGGGAACTTTTATTAAAGCAGAATTGTCCACATGCCTCTTAATTGGTAAAGATGTGAAAGAATGTATCAGGGAATCCTCCTCCATTGCTCTCAGGGAAAAGATGGGATTCTCGAGTATGGCCACGCACCGGCGGTCGTTCGGGACTTTTCCGGAGCACGTGAATTGCCCGTGTTTACTCTCTCACTCTCTTTCTCTTTCTCTCTCTATATATATATCTCTCTTTCTCTCTCTCTCTCTCTCAACATTTTTGTTAAGGGTAATGTATTAAGCTGAATTTAAAATGAAATTAAAGGGTTTCAAATCCAGTCATTTTCCTTAGAACCGAACTAATCATTCTGGCAAAACCCCCAGCAAATTCATGAAAACAGCAGATACAATATTATATTTTGTGGCAATATATAATTCTTCATGTATTTTGGTGCCAGTTATTAATACAATACAACTCGTCGGTGGATGAACAGTAAATTATTGAACTGTAAAAATAATTGGTGATTACTCCTACATTTAACTCTATTTTTTATTAATAAAAAATATTAAATTATTACTGTATTTACCCTACTTATAAAAAAGGAAATGACAGGCATACCAAAGAAAATGCTTGTGTATGAATTACAGTGCAGTCTATACAACAGTAATATCAGTATTTACATTCTAGCACTGTACAGTACAGTATAGATTTATCTTTAAGGGTAATTTATTAAATTGTTCGGGGAGCATGTAAGGCATTTTTTGACCAAAACACAACATGGTTTTTGACTATACACGGGTGCTCTTGGAATGTAACCCCCGCAAATAGCGGGGGATCACTGTATACCAAAACTGCACAATCAATAAAAAAATAATGGGTTATGCATGGAGCTAGTTAAGCATTCGACACATGGCTACACTAGGCCGGCTATTCACATTATCCACAGGCAGCAAGAAGGGGGTTAGTTATTCACAGTTTGCCCAAACTTTAAACTAGACTATGCCACTGACCTGGATGGTGTCCTGATCATGAGTATTGATGGCGTAAACTAGAGATGAAGCTCCAGCATAATCCTCCATGCTGGGATCGGCACCAGCAGAGACGAGGGCTGCAGCCACCGCGGCGCCGGCCTGCTCCATGCAGGCATACATCAAGGCGGTTCGTCCGGCCTTGTCCTGGATGTTGGGATCGGCGTGGTTCTTGATGAGGAAGTGGACAAGCTTCAGCATGGTGCTGCCAGACTGGTGACCTCTCATGGCCCGGCATGCAGCCAGCAACGGTGTCTCTCCTTGCTGGTTATGCTCATTGACCTGTGCACCCCCCTCCACCAGCAGCCGAACCAGACGGAGCTTGCCCAGCTGCGCTGCTTTGATGAGGGGGCTTCCATCTACCAGATATTCCTGTGGTTCTGTCATGGCTAGAACTGTTAAAGGGGATTTTTCTTGACGGATTTATGTTGTAAGGAAGGTCTTCTTAAGATGTCGCATTGTGTCTAGTTTTATCTGAGAAGACTTTATTTATTTTTGGCCCATTGTAGCGGTAGATGCTTAAAAAGGAGACATACAGTATCAGTGTTTCAGAATTCTCAACCCATGACTGAAGATCACTTTTTAAAGTACCCCTTTAAAAGAATAATTTTCCAAAAAAGTCCACTTACCCCACACAGAGTCAGTTAGCCAAGCCATGTCTGGAATCTAATAATGCCACTTATCACATCACTGGCCTAAAAAAAACTGAAAAAAACACATATTACCTAAATATGTTAACTTTACAGGAAGAGGGAGAACTCGTATTTTAATGAAATTTATACAATGCACTTACTGGAAGCAGCAGAAGTCATGTTTGGAGTCCAAATTGTGCTTTCTGGGTTTAGCATTGGAGCTATTAGGCTATCGTTGCTAACACTACAATGCAATAGGAACTCAGATCTTTTCTGTAAATACACTCCACATATAAACTGCACCAGGTTCTTTGTTGAGGTAGTACAGACTTGTTAATATGATTTAAGATACAGGATGGTTAGAAAAATGGACAGAATTCTGTAACCGCTTAATTCTTATTAGGGTCGCAGGTAACCGGAGCCTCACTCTGGGTCTACAGACGCGAGGCAGGGACTCCCTCTGGGCGGGTAAAACATATACACACCATTCACTCACAAACGTTTTAATTTAGAATACCCAGCTGACCAGACACACACGTCTGTGGACTGTGGGAGAAACTGGAGACCCTGGAGGAAACCCATGCCACCACAAGGACAGCATACAAATTAAGGAGAAGGCCCGAAGGAGAATATGCTAATTAAGGAGCACCCTCAACCAATAGCATTTATAGCTTTGTAGCTTATTTAGAGAGAGAGAGAGAGAGAGAGAGAGATATGCTGGGCAAAGATTACACTTTTTTAACATTGCGATTAATTGCATGGTTTTCTGTGATTAGTCACATTTAATCACGTTGTTATGCACAAAATTAAAGAATTAATTCAGAAGTAGTGTATTGTGCAAACGCTTTAAACAAATAAGGTGCTTTTTAACAGCAGTGATCTCTTTAACTCAGTTGCACAGCTGCAGTTCTATATTTTTGTAAATCTCAACCCCTTTTGCAAGCGTGACCCCCGCGAACGATCAAAATAAAAGGTTAAAAAAACCTGCGTTAATGCACGATAAAATAATTGTGGGCGGTAAGTAAATCATGAGCTGAGGTTTAAATCTGTTGTTTCTGTTCTGGACGTAGCTAATAATAATTTTGTAGCTTGAAATGTCAAGCAGTCCAGGCACCCTTATAAAAGGGTGTTTGAATGTCGGTGCTTTGAAATGCTTTTATCACAGCAGGAGAGCTGCTGGAGTTGAAAAGAAAAAGAGGTCCCTGGTGCAATGTACAATTGACTGAGCACTTTGCAGCCAGTTATAGCACACAGTTTATTGCTATTTCACTATAGCTGTGTGAGCAGGTTTTGCATTACACTACTTTTAGAAAATATAATGAATTGTAGTTTAATAGTTGCCTAACATACAAATCCATTGCAAGGGAGGCATTTAAATTTGAATACACATTAATCCAATCGGGCTGTTCATCATGGACTGCTCACATAACGTAGGCCTGTAGGGCAACTGGCATTTTGAGGTTCTCTATGACAAAATTCAAATCTTAAAATGTCTAAATAAAAGTGTCTAAATGCTTCCTGTAGATAATTCTTAAGATGATCACTATAATATTTGTACAACAGCAGACCTGTCAATTTGTTAACTATACCAAGGAGTATTCCATTTTTATATATATTTTTGTGATTTCACCAATTTCCCATATTTATATGTAGTCACCTTTGCCTCAGATAGTATGGAACTCAGTACTATTGCGAGCTAAACTGTTATATTGCCTAGATGGTCTCTTCTAAACTATAGCTGTTTTTGAAATCTCACCTGTAAAACCAAGAGAATTCCCACTGACCTGTTGTTTCCCTTGAGATGGCATGATACTGACAGCAAACTGATCTTCTTCCAGATCAGGACCCTGTACCTGATGTGCTGCAAGTCCAGTGGTGGAGAGGGGAGAGTATCTGAGAGACTGCCAGAGTGTGGATTGGGTTAGGAGTGCGTGGGTGGAGTAGCGCTGTGTGCATAATGAGAGAAGTAGCTGTTTTTAAACGTTGCGCTATCATGTCTGCACTGAAAACAAATGCTCAATATATATTTGGCAAACTGTTGCCCATACAATTTAAACCAGACTAAAACCGTTTTCACTGCAGAGATATTTCCAACCCCTAATGTTCAATATGCTACAGTGCGTATGTAGCTTGGATGTCAAACCCTTTCTACTGCATTGATCATGTATTTGATTATTCCTCTAACACTGGAAATGTTGAACTTGATTACAGTGATAAAGAATATAGCCCAAAATGTTATTTTTTTACTTATATGTATATGCATGGCATTGTCAAGCTAATTAGTACTATATAACAATAGTGTTCTCCGCAAAGTCACGGTGCAGAGGTTGCAGCCTCAGTCAAGCAATTTTTCATTATATATAATTTTTCATGCCTATTAGAGCAAATTATTAAGAGAAGTATAATTTACTAAATTTGTATTCAGAGGCAGGAGGTTTGAAAGTAGCCAATCCAAGAGCGTTATTCCGTTCTCCTTGCTGCTGTTTGCCTGCTGCTCTGTAACATTCTTGCATCATAAGTTTCCTGCATGTAGCTATTTTGATGAGTGTTCTCACTGTTTTCGTTTTGTTCTTCTTAAAGCCCAGTATGTTTCTTACTGTAAATTAAATTAAATTATTAATGCATTTGCCCTGCTTATAATAAAGAAAATGACAGCACATACCAAAGAAAACGTGCTTGCATGAAATACAGTACAGTATATATAGGGGTAGCATCGGTATGTTACATTCTAGCACTGCGGGAGACAACAGTTCAGTGCACACGGTACTGTACAGAAAACCTTAGGAGCCATTGGCTCCTAAACACAAAATAGTTGGGAGCCAAATTATTTTTTTAGGACCCATAATCTTGGTCAAATATGATATAAACAAAAAAATATTTTCAGGGCACATTCTGTCTCCATTCTCACGGCGTGTAAAGAGCGTTAAAACAAAACAAAAAATCCTGACACGGACTAAGTTGTTGCCAAAGTGAAATATTTCAGAATGCGCTCTGCAACAAGTTGCGTGAATTGTTCCAAATGATCTGTTAGTGCTGCTCTCGATAGAGATGTGGCTGTCGTAAACGAGTCGGTTCTTTGACTAAATTTGGTGAAACGAAGTCCTTTGGGATGCAAAAGAGGCTGATCCAAATGACGTGACTCATTCCCATCACCAGCTCTCAGCCTCACTATAATCACGGAACAGTATAGTCGAACACCATTGGTGACTGAAATGAAAAAAATTGTCGCAAAATAATTAATGTAGTCGCATTGGCGACCGTTTTAGTCGCCATCTGGTGTCCTGCTTTACGTAAACAGTTTTATCTTTACAGTTTTTAGGGTAATATGTTAATCAGAATCAGAATCAGAATCGCGTTTATTGGCCAAGTATGTGAGTGAACACATACAAGGAATTTGATTCCGGT
>JBBJLR010013375.1:0-13571 GCA_037577145.1 Brachypetersius gabonensis
GTGTGTGTGTGTGTGTGTGTGTGTGTCATTTCTCTCTCCCTGGCACTATATTGCCCCTCCGTCCCAATACTTTTTTCCACTCTAGATTTAATTCCGTGCCTCTCCATGGTGGGATTGGGACGTAACGTCGTTCAGCTCTAAGGTCGAGCGTCCCAATACTTTTGTCTCCGCTCCCTATTGTACAGGAAATAACGTCTCGTCTCGTTTTAGTTGACGAACATGAAGAGACATTTTAGCGTAGTTTTTATTTTGTAAACCACATTTAATCTCGTTCTTATTCCTCAGCAATATTACAGGATATATTTCGTTTCGTTACCGTCACATGACCAGCGTTAACGTTGTGTCCCGTCTCGTTTTAGTCACGTCATAAATGTTCGTTGAGGACGATATTTAGTCATAATTTTCTTTGACGAAAGCAACTCTATTGGGAACCACTGGCTTAGAGCATCATTTGACCAACCTCTTCTCAAAGCTCCACTTCTTGTAGATCAACTACATGTTTATGTCAGAAACATAGCTTTCCTCTTTGTCCTCTGTGGGATCTGAAAGGGCTTCTCTGGTTGAAACTTAGCTGCGAGTGTGAGGGACGTGTTTTCTTGTGGATTACAAAGCACTCATGTACATCTGGAGAAAAAGTTCAGCCATGTGGCATTTCTCACAGTGTAAGAAAACTCCGACTGAAATTTATCTTCAGTCCAAACAGATGTTAACCAGTAGCTTGTCTCTCCGTAGTTTGTTTTTTTTTTTAGCAGTGGCCTCTTTCCAAGTCCAACTGTTGTCCAGACCAATCAAAAAACAGTCTGCGGCCTGCTTTTGGCCCTGCCATCCAGCAGGGATACGGTTTGGGGATACAGGGATACAGATTAAAAAAACATTTAGACACGGTACAGTCTGGTTACTTGTGCCAGTGGAAAAGTGACAGAAGGACATTGTGGTCTTCTGTCAACATCCAGGTTGAGAACATCAGCTAACACTGACATAGTATTAGGTAACTGGTGCTAAGCTTTGTAACTAAATGGGATGGGTGCTGGACCGGCTGTAGGAGATCAGTAGACACTGGGCTTAGGCGAAACTGGACACAGGGGATATTGAGGCAGGGAGGAAGATACTGCTTAAGGTGTCAGTAATTATACAGAACACCTCCCACCCACAGCGTAAAATAGTACATGGGCAGTAGGGTAGCTTGACAAGCAAACTGCCCCTGACCTGCTGCAGGATGGAACATTTCCATTCCATCCTAATGGCTAATTTCTCTCTCATTTCTGACTCGAATTCATTTTTTCATCTATGCATCATCATCTCTTTCTGTCTCAGACCTCTAGCATCTCTATCTCTAACTCCCCATCCATGGACTGTTTGCCCTTCTTCCATGAGGCAGGTGTAACAGTCTTAGGTCTCACACCAGTGGGCTAAGAAACATTTTCTCATCATAACATCGCCACCATGATGACCTCTCTAACCCAAAACTAGCCCCACCCTCAGTTCCCTCACACACTTACAGACTTTTCAGAACGTCTTCGTTTGTAGGCGTGGTCATGTTGGTGGTGATCAGTCAAGGCATTTGATCAGCAGCACCTGACCATCCCCTAAATACCTATGCAAGCAATAAGGGGTGGGTGTACTTAATTTTTCAAACATTGTTTTTGCCTTTTTTCCTAGTATTTGTTAAATAGATAATCACACAGTAACACTTGAACTGCACTGCACTTTATATGTTGTCATTTTATATTGCATATCACTACTGCTAATAACTGGAATTGTGGTTTTAATCATGGAAATACATTTCTGCAACACTTTTTGCACTGTAGCATATCTATAGTTGTATACAATATACAAAATGTAAAAATATATTTACAAATTGTTTTTAGTTGTTTTTTTATATCGCTTCTGTACATTCATTTCTATTTTATTTTTTATTCTGTTTACTTCTATGAGCACTTTGTGTTTATTTTGCATAGAAGCAACAGGAACACTTTAATTTCTCTATCTCATCTCATCTCATCTCATCTCAGCCCGGACCAGTAGACACACTGCCCTGCACATTTGAATGTTTTCACTTTTATGAAACACTGCATTATAAAAAGATAGTCGCTAACACATAAATTTAGGGAAACACCTACATTACACAAGCTGCCACTTGCAGCACAAAAGAGGAAGAAAGTCTTACACCAGTCATACGATTCTTTAATGCAAAGTTTTTTTTGAGAAATCTGAACACAACATGCATAAGGTTTTTTAAATAATTGCTTGTCTGGGAATAATCCCTGTTGTAATCACAGTGTATGTATTTGTTACATCTCTAGGCTAAACAAATTGGTAAATTGTTTGCCCCAAGTGTATAGTTTCAGATTAATTTGCTTGTTTTTATTTGTTATTTATAAAATTTTATTTTTAAAGGTGTGTAGTTTTTAACTAGACCTCTGTGGAACTGATCCTGAAGCTGCCTGTAGCCACAGAGTCAACATTTTCAGGTTTTTGTTAGGGTTTATACATCTGAATATTGGGTGGATGTGTCCCAGCAACATATATTATGATTATGGCCACCATTCTCCTGTCACTCACCACCTCCACTGGGTCCAGACGGCATCCTAGAACAGACCTGGCCCTCCAGATCAGCCTGTTCAGTCTCTTTCTGTCCCCAGCAGAGATGCTGCTCCCCCAGCAGACCACACTGTAAAAGATGGCTGAGGCCACTACAGAGTCATAGAAGGTCTTCAGTTGTGGCCCCTGCACTCGAAAAGACCTGAGGCTCTGCAGCAGGTACGGCCTGCTCTGCCCTTCCTGTAGAGAGCGTTTGAGTTGTGAGCCCAGTCCAGTTTATTGTTCAGATGAATACCCAGGTACCTGAAGCTCTCCACAGCCTCGATGTCCATGCCTTGGATGATCAGTGGTTGCAGTGGAGGATGTTTGTGCCTGTGGAAGTCCACCAGCAACTCCTTGTTTTTTCCAGTGCTGATCTGGAGGTAGTTCTGCTGGCACCAGTCCACAAAGTCCCGGGTCAGTTCTCTGTGCTCCCTGTCGTCCCCCTCAGTGATGAGGCCAAAATTGCAGAATCACCTGAGAACCTCTGCAGGAAGCACTGGGTGGAGTTGTGAGTGGAGTCTGCAGTGTAGATGGTGAAGAGGAACCGTGCCGGAACCGTTCCGTGTGGGGCCCGCGTACTGCAGACAACCCTGTCCGACACACAGCCCCGAGTCCTCACATACTGTGGTTGGTTGGTAAGGTAGTGCAGTATCCATGTTCTCTCCTGTGTACCTCAGCTTGTCCCTCAGAACTGTGGGTAGGGATTGGTTGAATGACTGATTGATTGATGTGTCTGATCACAATGATTCCTGGTCCAGATCTGCTACTGAAGTCGACACTTGTGTTCAGTCAATACCTCCATCCTCAAAAGTAAAGTGACCCCTTATAATAATGTGTAAACACACCACAGCAGAGCACACAGTGTGAAATTCTTTCTCTAAATTTAACCCATTCACCAAGTGAAGCAGCGGGCTGCCACCAATACAGTGATGGCACTAGCAGTCCTGGGATTCAAACCTATGACCTTCTGATCACAAGGGCAACTCCCTAATTCAGAAGTGTTGGTCCAGGCTAGTGGACGATACTGCAGAAGGTTGTGTGTTTGAATCCCAGGACTAGGTTAAATTGAGAAAAAAAATTCCACACTGTTCACACTGTGTGCTGTGCTGTGTTTACACGTGACTTTAAGGAGGCATTTTGCTTTAGTTAATAACAAACTTTGACAGCATTTGACAGAGTGTCAGTAATTTGGGGGCATCGAGTTTACACTAAGGTTGTAAGTAATAAGCAGAAATCTCTTGCGGTGGAGATACATTTTAATGACTGTAAAACCAGGTTTAACCACAAGATGTCGCTAAACTCCTAAATGTACTATTACTGTATTTCATTACCATAATTCTATCGGTGTAATTTTCTGCACATGAAAAGTCTACTTTGTTTCTGTGTAAGACTTTTACAGATTTTGGTCTGTTTTTTTTTTAGCTCCATCAGTGATATGCCTCAGCTTCAGACCCACAGGGTTACATCTTTAAATTCATATGACAAAAAAAAATAAATATTAAAAAATATATATTGGGGGAATTATTATTATTATTATTATTATTGTTACTAATGCTCCTGTGGTGTTTATAGTGGGACTTCTTTTTCGTACAGACTCAGCGGAGCACCATCCATGGAGCAGGTCTGGAAATGTAACCCTCTCCTCTTCTCTATAGTGCCCTAGCACATATTTAAATCATACATTCATTATATGAATTATTTTCAGATTAAAACACATTTATTTACGTGTTCATTTACACGAGTCTTACACCAGTCACATGATTCTTTAATGAGAATTTATGAATTTAGTATAGTTTAACATGCATAAGTGATATATATATATTTTTTTTAGAATAACTTGTCTGGCTATAATATCTGTTATAATCGTGGTGTACTTTATTTGTTAAAGCTCCAGGCTTAAATATTTGTGAATTCTTGTATAGATAGTCAAATGCATAGTTTTTCTTCCTAGTGTATATGTTTCAACTCAGGATGTTTCATAGAATGAGGACTTTTATTTTGAAAAATGAATAAACAGTGCCATCTTGGACAGTTGCAGTGGGGCTCTGCTGGAACCTCAGATATGAGGAGAGACGTTCCCTGATGTTTATCAGAGTTTATCAGGGTTTATTTGTGCTGACAGGTGTTCTGCGGGATCCCTTGTTGGTGGGAATGTGGCCGCGGCCCTGGTTTGTGGCCGTTTGAGCAGCAGACCGAGGCAAAGTTGGATTTTAAAGGACCTCACCGTCTGCTGCTCGCTTCTGGAGTACAAACAGCTGCATATCCTCAATCTTCATCAGGACACGGGAGCTGACTGGAGATTTAACTTTATCTCCATCCACAGCCACGTCTGTCTCCTCCACCACCACCACCACCACCATCTCCTCCGAACGGGGTGGATGCTCCTCAGGAACCCGCAGCAGGAACAAAACACTCCGATTCACTTTCACTCCGGGAGACCTTCCTGTTTTCTATCGAGTTAGAAACACAGCACATCTAATCAGGTTTGTGTTTAAACACCCTGAAGGGAAACCGACCCTTCTCCACCGCAGCTGTAGATCTGGGCTACACTGGAGTAGATCTGAATAATAATAATAATAATAATAATAATAATAATAATAATAATAATAAAATAAAGAGAGAAAGCTGAGGTACTGATACGTCTAACTCTCGAGTGGCTTCATGTGAAATCCTCTGGTCCTGAGAAACTCAAAAAGTGTTTGATGGAAAGTATCAGAAATCTGAAAAGTATGTTCTATGCATTCTAAAGATTTTACACGAAATGATCATAATCACATATTTATAATCACGTTACTGTGGTACTGGATGTACAATGCAAAAATTATATATTTACTTTTTGTGGTGTTTTGCAATGATCCATGTTGTATTTAAACATCATGTGTAGGTGTTGGTGGATAGGAAATATAATGGGTATTAAAACCTGGTTCCTGTTGCCAACATGGTCAGGAAGTGGGCGTGTGTTTCTCTACAGTGTACCATTTCACTTCATGCCAAACTAAAGGACCACTTTTTTACATCTACATAATTAGTAGTGATCTCTTGTGATTTGGACTATTCCTATCTGATGTGGCCTCGTCTCTTACTGGCGTGACACACTCCTCACTCACAAGCAAACTGATCATATTCCCAGAAGCCTGTTTGTGTGATTGTAGTGATTTTAGTCTTTGAGTCTTTGTTTGCTTCATAAAACCATATTGAGCTGCTCTGCATCTGCTGCTGCTTTTGCAAAATCAATTCTATTTCCTTGTAAAACACTTTACTAAATCATCTGTGTGTGTGTGTGTGTGTGTGTGTGTGTGTGTGTGTGTGTGTGTGTGTGTGTGTGTGAGTAAGCTGCTGTAGGATTTGTGATCCAGATGGAAGTGAAAGCATCGGTCTTCTGTCAAAATCTGTAAATCTCTCCCTCTCCGTATTGTAATCATATTTAATCATAATGTCCGCTCTGTGTTCTTGTTTATTTGTGCTCGGGTTTCTCTCTGGTGCAGAGGGTGAGAGGTCAGTGCTGGGTGTCACATTTCCACTCTCACTGACAACACAGAATGGTTCAGAAACCCGAGCTTCTCTTCAGTGCACCTCTGCTGAACACTAAATCAAAAGAATAGGAACATCTAATGAACAATGTCACAACTCAGTAACGCAGTGAATGAATGAGCTGATTTTGTAATGGCAGCAGTGGTGATATCTGCTCCTACTGAAATAAAAATGTCTGCTGAACCTCAGTCACACACTTTAATGCATTTTTTATCACTCCACATCCGGAGGGAGGACAAAATAAACCGAGCCAGCGTTGAGCTGTGCATGGACATTTGTCCTTTGTTGCAGGTTATGTGTGTTAGTATTGGACCCAGAGCTTGGGGACAATAGAAAATTTGCCTGTCAAATACTATTTCCACTGTGGAGGCCTGTGGCCTGGTAGTGAAGTGTGTTGGTCATGAGACGCATTTGTTATTGTACTTGCAGGCCACCATTATTAAGCAATTATTACACTGCCCTATGTGTGTTTATTACACTTTAGTGTGTGGGTTTGAATACAGTTCTGTCTGTTTATTACAGTGTCCTTAGTGTTTATTACATCATCTGATTGTATTTACCACACGACGTCTGAGTGTGTTTATTACATTTTCCTCTCTGTGTATTTCTGTCTTCTCTGTGTGTTTATAATACTGTCCTGTGTGTGTGTGTGTGTGTGTGTCTTCACTACACTGTCCTCTCTGTGTGTTTACTAAACTGTCCTCTCTGTGTGTTTACTACACTGTCCTCTCTGTGTGTTTACTACACTGTCCTCTCTGTGTGTTTACTACACTGTCCTCTCTGTGTCTTCACTACACTGTCCTCTCTGTGTCTTCACTACACTGTCCTCTCTGTGTCTTCACTACACTGTCCTCTCTGTGTCTTCACTACACTGTCCTCTCTGTGTGGTTTACTACAGTGTCCTTACTGTGTGTATAGGTGTGTGTGTGTGTGTGTGTTACTCTTTTTACTGTTTTTTGTGTTCACTACACTGTCTTTGCTGTCCTCACTGTCCTCATTGTGTATTTGTGTATGTATTTATTGCTCTGCACTTATTGTTTATTACTGTCCTTATTATGTATACACTATCCTTAATGTGTATTGCACTGTCCTCATCATGTGTTAGTTACGCTGTCCTCTCTATCTATGACACTGCCGTCAGTCTCTGTTTATTACTCTGTCCTCCCTCTGTTAGTTTGTTCATTGCATTGCACTTCTGTATGCGAGCTTATTGCATTGTTCTTAGTATGTTTGTTAAACTTTGTTTGTCTTGTGTGTTTATGTTGTTGTCTTCTGCATGTTTAATACAGTGTCCTTTGTGAGTTTACTACACTGTGCACAGTGTGTTTATTATTTCTTTGTGTGTTAATTATACAGCCCCCTGTGTGTTTATTTGCATCTGTGTTTATTACTCTGTGTGTTCATTACATTGTACTCTGGTGTTTTTTAATTCAGCACATTTAGCTGTAATTTCATATAGCAGTTGCCACCATGATACAATATAGTTTCATGTTCAGTTTAGAAATGTTAACACTCCGCATTGTAATGGGGTTTAGCCCTTAGGATGTAGGTTAACACTGTTAACCATGGCAGTGTCACATTTCTATTCCACATCGATCAAATGATGTCAACACATTTTTTGGGGGCAGGACTCATTGATTGGTAAAGTGAGAGAACACCATGGTGTTGTCATGGTGACAGAAAGACAGAAAGAGAACTCCGGGTCAGAAAATACCAAATAACAGTGGTTCAATGAGAACTAGGGCAGGTGGTGGCCTAGTGGTTAGCGAGTTGCCCCTGCAAATAGGTCATGGGTTTGAATCCAGGGCTCCTAGTGGTACCACTGAGGTACCCTTGAGCAAGGTACCGTCACCACACACTGCTTCCCGCTGTTTTCCCGACTTCCTGCTACTTCCCATTTCAATTGCTACTCTTACCACTTCAGATATGAGTTAATGCTCTTAACGTGTTGTTTTTGCATAAACAGCGTCCAGATTGAATGTGTAGTCTGCTCACTAATGTTAAGGAACAGGTTTAATTGAGCCTTTCGGGCCTCACTCCCTCAGGTTGAGTCATTATCAACCAAACCTAATGCTTTAGCTTTCTAAAATATGATAATAGAACTGTTAACACGTTCGCTGAGCTAATGCTAACTAGGCCCTCTCACTTATTATGCTACACTTTAAAAATTTTGCAGTTGTTGATTGATAAGAAAAATCTTGAATATTCTCAATTTTTAAATAATGCAGGGTGACCCTGTGGTTTTTACATTTACATTTACATTTACAGTATTTAGCTGACGCTCTTACTCATGCGCTTTTCTGTAGAACATGGTAAAATGTGGTCTAGTGTTCAGTGAGTTGCCCCTGTGATCAGGTGGTTGTGGGCTCAAATCCTAGGACTACTAGTGGCACCACTGAGCAAGTGAGCAGGGTACCGTCTTCATACATTGCTTAATAGGCACTGCCCACTGCTTCACTTGGTGTTCGCATATGACAAATTTAAGTTTAGTGCTCAGCCATGTAATGCAATTTGTCGCTCATCTCTGTAATGTAGTTAGTGCTCATTGCACAGTAATGTAGTTTACCGTTTAACATCTCAGTGTAGTTTAATACCCAGCTCTACAAAGTGTTAAACAATTGTCCACTAATGCACAGCTCCTAACAGACTCGTCATCTTATAAAAATAATTTTTCTTGAATTCCAACTTGGCTGCTGATTTGATCCTTATTATATCCACATTCATTATGACTGATGAAGTTTCCTTTATGAAGTTATAAATGCAGAATGTCAGTGTGTGTTTCGCTTCATGTGCCTGTGCCTGCGTTCCTGTAGCCCTTGTGGTTTGCCGTGGTGGTGCGACCTTTCGTTGGCATGACAACCGAGCCATTACAGCCTTCACAGACTGCCTTGCATTGAGATTACAGATGAAACACCTTTTGAGATTTCAATCAAATGTTACCACCTGCTTCAGTCTGCTGTGTCCTGAATTAAGTATAACTGGGACTTGTTTTGGTCTTAAAGGTTTTTTTTAGGTCAAGAGGAATATTTTGAGTGCTTTGGTAAAATGCTATGTAGAGCAACAGAACATTTCATCGTGGATGTAAAACTGGCAAGGAATTGTGTGTCAGTGAATGTATAGATACTGTACTGCACTGTGCACAGCAAGCATAAGGGGTCACTTATCCAGCTCAGGTGTTTAGCCATGTTTCAGTTGTGTATCCAGCCATGAATTAATCTTCTATCCAGTTTTGAATGAGGCATATCTACTAGGGGCTGCATATATCTGGCTATGAATGAAGCGTACATCAAGTAGAGGTTACATGGACTATTTGCCTACTTAGTTAATAAATCCACTTTACCGAATGAGAGGAAACACAGAAATACAGGGTTGTAAACCTCACCAATGGGTTTAGAGATTTATCATCTCTGATAGGAAAGGGTCATTTGACTAACATGCAAAACTAATCTTTTTTGCCCCAAATGTTATAAAGGGTTGATGGAACACATTTTTTTTTACTTTACCAAAGAGCTGTTAGCTTGTTTAGGACCTGTCTGCCATGATCTAGCTCAGGGGTCACCAACCTTCATGGGTACTGAGCCATATGATGGGCTATCAGTTTGATACACTAGAACAGAGTTTCTAAACTTCATGTATCCTAAACATGTTTTAAATGCTTTTCTTTTGATCTTGTCATTTTAAAAACTATATAAATGCAAATGTGATTAAAGATTACCCCTAATCTAGTTTAATGTTGCCAATGGTGGCTGAATAAATCAGGACATTGATAGATAGTATTATTCCACTGTGTCACAGAACACTTAATTCATAAATTATTAAAATATTGCAATGACATTTACTAGTAACTAGTAACATGGTATTTATAACCTGATTTCCATTTTCCTGTTAATTTCATAATATGAAATCAATTCAGCTCTGATAAAGTAGGAGTTGCCGTGGATAACCATGTTTTACTCTAATAGCATTAAGGCCACAAATACAAGAGGTCATTCATCTGGAGCATGCAACTCATGGACGAACTGGTAGCTGTTGTGGGGGCAGTTTCTGTGGCGCTGGTCAATAAGATGTTCATTAAGGTAGTTAAACTGACAGGAACAGAAAATGCTCTTTAAGTGCAACACAAGTTCATGTACTGAGCTGGAATGCTGCATGATGGAGGCAGGTTTGGGGCAGCGTCTCTTCTATCCACAGTGCTAGCAGAGACACTTATGGATGCATCTTTTATCCTTCAGTGGGAATGTGATTTTGATCAAATGTCATAGGTTCACTTTCTTCTAGAGGCATGTGGTTCAGGTTTATGAAAAGAAAACAGAAGGCAGGATTAGGTGGTGGTCCAGTATAATGGACATTTTTGTGAGAGAATCTAAGGACAGGTTTTCACCATGACTTGGCAGTCCTTACTAAATGCAGTGATGAACTCTCTCATTCCAGCTGTTCTACTATAGTATGGAAAGTGTGTGTTTTCAGCCACAGTGTTGAACCCAAAAAAATGCACTGATCAGAAGGTCAAAAATATTATATGATGTTTTAAACTTTTAAGAGATTTCTTGTGATTAGTAGTTATTTCTCCATGGCCTTTCTTCTATGAATGCCACATTTGCCCAAAGTCTTTGTTACTGTTGATTCCTGAGCACTGACAGAGGCTAGAGTGACTGGATGTTCTCATGGATTCCTTGGTGACTACCTGAAAGATTTGCCAGAATTGCCCTGGGAGAAATTTTGATTGGCCATGGGAAGATTCATCAATGTTCTCAGTTTGTTGAAAATGGCTTTCATTGTGGTTTGAAGGTGTCCTACAAATGTTTTTTGCAGGTTGAGCTTCTGTGTGTGAATCTGCATAAAACTATTTTAGTGTGTGTGTGTGGGAGTGTGCAGGCCTCAGAAACTCTCGTGCACACACACGCTGTCTTCTGCTGCAGCTGTGTGTAGCTACAGTCTGCGGTGAATAACGATCCGTAATGGAAGTGAAATACTTATGTATGTATATTTGTGTGTGTGTGTATGCATAAATGTAAAAAATGTTTATATGCAAAACCAAGAGAACTATCGACGTCGAGAAATAGCACTAGAAACTAACTAGCTAACTAGAATCTTGAGCGGTGCCATGCGACCTCTCCACTTTCTGAGAAGAAAAAGAAAACAGAGGGTAGAGAGTAAGAAGCCAAAACAACAGAAATTAAGTTTATCTCTGTCTGCCATCATGCCACTTGATAATGTCATTATGCTCCATCATATCGCCCTCTATTGGATGTAAAATGCTCTGCAGAACAATTGTCATTTTAGAATGATATACTTCTGCAGTTATGTTGGTGAAAGTAACTCAAAAGTAATACAGGAGTCATGTAGCGCATTACATATAATATATATTAGTGGTGGGCCGTTATCGGTGTTAACATGTTGCGTTAATGAGAGAGATCTCCAAAGATTTTGTATGGGGTTGAGATCTAGAGACTGGCTAGGCCACTCCAGGACCTTGACATGCTTCTTACGAAGCCACTCCTTCGTTCCCCGGGCGGTGTGTTTTGGATCATGGTCATGCTGAGAGACCCAGCCACGTTACTTCTTCAATATCCTTGCTGATGGAAGGAGGTTTTCACTCAAAATGTGACGATACATGGCTCCATTCATTCTTTCCTTTACACGGATCAGTCATCCTTATCCTTTTGCCAAAAAGCATCACCAAAGCATGATGTTTCCACCCCCATGCTTCATAGTAGGTATGGTGTACTTTGGATGCAACTCAGCATTCTTTCTCCTCCAAACACGACGAGTAGAGTTTTTACCAAAAAGTTCTATTTTGGTTTAATCTGACCATATGACATTCTCCCAATCCTCTTCTGGATCATCCAAATGCTCTCTATCAAACTTCAGACAGGCCTGGACACGTGCTGTCTTAAGTGACAGTAAAGTCCCCAGTCCAATAGCGACCCCCAGTGGCCACAGACAGGAGCCGTGACAGTACCCCCCCTCCAAAAAGCGCCACTCCAGGGTGAAACAAAACTCCCAACCCCTTAAGCAAAAAAAGTGTGTGTGTGTGGGGGGGGGTGGTTGGAAGACGGCTTGGTTGGATGCAGTGGCTGAGAGACGGTTTGACTGGATGCAGTTGCTGAGAAGACGGCTTGCTGGCTGCAGAGGCTGGAACAGCTACTGGGCTAACTGAAGAGGCTACTGAGTCAACCGAAGAGGCTACTGAGCTAGCCAAAGAGGCTATTGAGCTAGCTAAAGATGCGGTCAAACTGGCTGATAGGGCGGCCGGGCTGGAGGAAAAGGCTGTCGGTCTTGAGGAGAAGGAGGCTCGTGTGGTTGAGGATGAGGCTGGGCAAGGTCTAGAGGCGGCCGGCCGAGACACGATGGAGGCCGGGCTGGTTGAGGATGCGGCAGAGTGAGATGTAGAGGCGGTCGGCCGAGACGCGATGGAGGCTGGGCCGGTTGAGGACGTGGCCGAAGGAGATGCAGAGGCGGCCGGCAGAGATGCGAAGGAGGCGGGGCTGGTTGAGGACGTGGCCGAAGGAGATGCAGAGGCGGCCGGCCGAGACGTGATAGAGGCTGGGCCGGTTGAGGACGTGGCCGAAGGAGATGCAGAGGCGGCCGGCCGAGACGTGATAGAGGCTGGGCCGGTTGAGGACGTGGCCGAAGGAGATGCAGAGGCGGCCGGCCGAGACGTGATGGAGGCTGGGCCGGTTGAGGACGTGGCCGAGTGAGATGCAGAGGCAGCCGGCCGATATGCGAAGGAGGCCGGGCTGGTTGAGATGGGTACCGGTCAAGGATCGGATCAGCGGCAGGATCAGACGAGCGTATTGTCACTCTATTAGAAGCCGCCTTCTCGACTAGTCAGCACTAGAGTTCGCCATCTGGGATCTCGTACCTGATCTTCATTACGTCTGTGTTTTCTCTTTGGGCGTGGAAATTGGTAGATCCACAAGAAACCCTTTATGGTCGAAGACTACAGGTGGATCCTCTGGATGACCACTTCAACCGCAGGTCTTCCTCAAGGTTGTCGTACTCCAGGCATTTGGGAGGGTGATGCTGCCTGGCTTCTCTTTGTTTGTGCCGGCGTCTGTTTCGGCGCTTGTCAAGAGCAGTCTCCCAGCACGGGAGTGACCAGTCCGCAGTGCTTCGTGGATTAGAGCATTCTGTTACGAGTTGGTGGGGATGAGCACTGGAGGGAGGGATGAGCACTGATGCAGGACGGCAAAAGGTTTAGGCAGAGAATACATGACATACAAGCGTAGGTAGACAGGAGCAGAGGGACAAAAACCAGGAGAAATTAAAGTATGCTCTGATAGTGAACAAACAGAAAACCTCAACCTAAATACATCAAGGACAAAATAAGGACCAATGGTCAGACAGTGATAAAACAAGGGAATATGGTTCAGGTGTGATGGGCATCTTTGAGGTAACACAAATCAGGTGTGAGTGATGAAGGTGAAGGCAGGGAATGTCTATAGTTTAGTAGC